>KE525409.1:819092-833204 GCA_000441895.2 Anopheles sinensis
TTCGTCCTTCGGATTGGTACGCATTTACAGGAGATAAAATCCATACTTTTTTGTGCGACTCAAAATGTTTGAAATACTCTGGGGAAAAACTGAAACAAACAGGATTTCACTCGCAAAATAGTAAACCTATAAAAATATTTAAAAAAAACCAATGACTAACTAAATTCGATTGCATGCCACGAAAACCGGTAGATACCGCAGCACGTACGATATATTTGCTTACAATTCTACGCATTCGTCCAGTTTTTGTCTCGGCAACCATTTGGATAATCCAGATAAACTACGTGCCACTTTTGTCACCGCTTTACAAACCGCTCCCAGAAAATCGTCCGAAAAGCAAACTACGTTGGAGGCAGATAGGTTTTATTCGCTTTTACGTTTTCCCGGCTCCCAGCTGAACACTTTCCGGCCCACGATATGTATGACGTGACCTTCTAGAGGTTATTAAATACGCGTAGTGTATAAATACGTATATGTATAAAAACGAACCGTACGACACTTGACCGAACTGTTCCGAAATACGAGACGACAGCGTTACGACAGAGAATGAAAAATAAACCCGAATTTCTATTGCTTATTAAATCCCCATCAGTTCCCGCCGACGCCTTATTGCGGCTCGTTGCGAAAACGCTTCAGTTCCTGCATGATGTTCTGCAGCAGAGGCGCCGTGGACAGGTCGGTCGACTGGAGGACGCTTTGGGGCGCGGTAATGCGCGTCACCTCCAGGGCCGGAGGACCCTGCGGGCTGTGGAACGGACCGGCACTCATCGGGCGCACCAGGGGAGAGTGCGTGCCACTGCCCCAGGCACCGCCACCACCACCACCACCACGACCTAGGACTGCCCCGGGTGAGGGAGGGTATTCGGACGGTTTGTCCACCGGTTTACGACCCGGGGCGGCCGTTACCGGGCGGATGGTTGCCGAGGATGAGCGCGATGTTTCTCTGGAAGCGTAGGAATCGATGTTAGGAACGTGAAGCAGATCGAGAAATATTGGTTCGCTTCAGCGAATCTCGCTAACCTTACAACGACAGCTGATTTTCCCCGGTTTTCCACCGGCCGGATAACTCCCGGCAGTGGGATGGAGTTCTTCTGCTCCTCTTCGCGCTCCGGCCCCTCGGTGTATAGTTGCATTGCGCCCTCGAGCAATCCCTCGAAGCGGTTCCTCGTGACGAAGGGATCCCGCATGGGACTAGCGATCTCTGGAAGAAGCGAAAGTAGACTCTCAAGTAGGGGATGTATTTTTTCACGATTTTCCTCTTTCCCTTACCATCCATTTCCCTCTTGTGCATCTGCCACACGATGGGACCGACGACGCCCGGATCGGCACCATCGCTCTGCGTCCTCGACAGGTGCACCTCCGTGTCGGTGTTGTACTGACTAGTACCGGCCGTATCGGGCCCCGTGGACTTCATCCCGTCGGCGTACACGTCCGACTGATCTAGGTGGGTCATGGTAACCGGTTCCAATACACGACTCAGCGGCTCCGGGACGAAGCATCTGGAAAGGATCCAGTATGAGTATGAAGTAAAATATTGTGATAGCTCAGCTTTAAAGCTGTGATTACGATCTGGTGGATCAAAATTAAATACATACTCATTCGAAAAGCCTGACTTTCATTCCAATTTGTTCTGTTATTCTACTTTTTAAATACATCAAAACTAAATTTAATTTAATAGCTCCTCACGCATACAACGACTGCTAAGTCGTCAAATTTACATTACAAGAGATTATGTGTTCTTCTGGATTAGGTTTGTTTTGCAGCCATTCGTTTTTAGTTCTCCTAAAACTTAGTCATGTTTTCGTTGTTCTAACTAAAGATGATTAATGGTGTTAAATTTCGATAAAAAAGTGCGAGCACAGATTTATCTGTTGGAAAACGTTGCAGTATTCCATTGCACACTTGGAGAGGAGAAATTAACACACTTCTTAAAGTTCGCGGGCCCGCTTTAGGCCTCGGTTAGCTCACCTGGGGAAACTCTTCACCGATGCCATGCTCAGGTACGACCCAATGCTCCCGGAGTCTACCGACACGGTCCCCTCTAGCAGTCGGATCTTGTCCCGATTGAGTGCCTCCACTGGCAGGCCGTGGCCATCGCCGTACCCGACCAGCGGCTTTCGCTTCAGGTAGTGCTTCAGGATTACGTCCGTGTTGAGCGTCTCGCTAGGATGATGACCGTACGGGAGCGCCGGCACCAGCGCCGGTTGGCGGCCATCGTACGAGCGGTCACTCGGACTGCCGCTACTGGCGGTGGTGGTCGTGAGCGGACTCCTGGGCGGCGGCGCCAACCCACCGCCCTCGAACGATCCGACGCGATTCTCGCCCAGGTACTTCCGGCGCCGCTTGTGTTCCTTCTTTGGCTTCTGCACCGAGGCGTACACGTTCTCTTGAGCGCCAGTCGGCGGGAACTGTCGCTGCAGTTTGTTGCTCAAATTGACCGCCTTCTCGTCCAGCAGCTCGTGGTGCAACGTTTGCTGCTGGGCCGCCTGATGGTGCTGATGGTGGTGGTGATGATGGTGATGCTGGTGCTTCAGTTTGCGCTTCGGATAGTACACGGAGGAGTCGGACGAATAGCTCGAGCACGATGAGGTGGGCCGTGTCATCGGGGGCAGCGGGAAGTGGATCGTCGGCGAGGGTTTGTGCGCCATCAGGCCCACCGAGCCGGACGGATCACGGGCGTACGGCGAAGGCTGCCGGCTGCTACCACTCTCGCCCGTCTTGAGCGCGTTCAACTCCTCGCTAATCGTGCCCGGCATCACGAGGGCCTGGGTGGACTCCAGTCTGCAAGGGAGGAGAAAGAAACGTCAAAAATCATTGCGAACGTGACGGCCTTACGACCGCACTTACTTCTTCAGCTCGGTGATGTGCTTCCGTTTACCACGCGCCAACAGGAACAGCCCGACGCAGAGCACCAGCAGGAGCAGGGCGGCCACGCAGGACACCACGAACAGGCTGGGATTCTGGCCGATCAGCGCTATCACATTCCCGCTGCCATTCTGCGTCGACGGAATCAGTGGCGTCGCCTGCGGTTCCTTCAAGTACGCTGCAAGTACAGAACGGCGGTCAAAAATGCAAAACCAGAGGCGCTCGAACTCCATTCACGCGCCTATTAGCGGTCAGTTTACGCGCGCTCTGTGTACGTACGGTCGGCCTTGAGGTAAACCATCGTCTCCAGCACGTGCTCCATCTCGTCCTGCGACATCAGCTTCATGTCCTCGGCTGCGGTTGTGGCCAGCACTGGCAGACCGCCCACGAACACTGAGTAGATTATCTCGGTCTGATTCAGCAACGGGCTACGAAAGGAATACGAATACACAAACAGCGGAAAGTTAATCAACTTCAGTTTACAGATTACCACAATCCTACGCCGAGTCAAATGATTCTCGTTCCAAATGGGTTGGATTTCTCAACATACAAACTTCCTCACGAATGCAATCCAGGCATTTGTGGGAAAGAGTTCCTTTAAAGTTCGTTACGACCTAATGAAATCCCAAACGATCTTAAACAGTTTTAGGTAGGACTATTGAACGAAATAATATTAAATTCATGTCCCTAAGATCTCTTTCTTATATAATTCGTGATATTGTCTTGCAAACTAGTTCGAAACACTATGGAACTCTTTGTTATCCATTTCAACGTTTTTTTAACAATTTGAATCCTCCATGTGGAGATGTTTAATGCATAAGAACTATTCCAGAAGGTTTAAATCTATGGTTATCAATATGAATTACTTAGTATGCTTATTGTTATGTTTTCTTGGTCCTTTATTTCATAAAATAATGAGTGAAAAAGCTAAAGGAAAGTAGTGAAAAAGTAGATTTGCACTTATTTTTCCGTCCTTTTATCATTAAAGTATCAATTGTCAATTGCAAACGCAGGTTTTCCAAAAATATGACAAAACAAATAAAAAGGGTCTACGGAATGGTCATTTCATCTACTTGACCCGCACTCGCTCGACGAAAGATGCCTCTAATTCCATCAATAAAATACTGTAAAGCTCTTCTCGCAGTCAAGAACGCTTTGCATCGAATACCGCACCGAATGGCAACATCGGGCCTGGGCTGGATCCAACGGCATCAATCGCTGCGGAAACTGCGACGACACAAACAAAGCCCTCCAAACAGATCAAAAGCATATTTTTCGGTTTTCACTCCGATGTCGTTTCCCGCAGAGCTCTATTAGTGCGCTCCACTCTACAGTATCTCTTTTCCCTTTTGTCCTCGCACTTCCACCACCACAAGTACGCACTTACTTTGCCGTGTCCGGACTGCCGGCGCCTCGTCCCCTCGCACCGCCCGGGGTTCCGGCCTTCGAACCCTTCAGCCGATTGTTTGCGTCCCGACCATCGACGTCATCGTCGTCGTCCATCGACAATCGATCCTCCTCCCGCAAGTGGGTGGTATTGTGTATCAGGATCCGCACTTTCCGCCGGCCGGTCGAGTATGCATCCTTGTCCTGGTTGCGCCTAACCACCGTCCGGTTCGGTCCCGGTTCGCCCTCCATCGCGCCGTCGACGTTCAGCGAGCTGAAACGATTACCGGCGCTACATACAGTCGACGATTGGACACGGAAGCCATTTGTTGAAGGATGGAAAATCGTTCGAGAGCCTTGGCTCTAGAACAAGACTATTTTTCTTTTCTTTTTGGATTTTTCATCCGTCCACGAGGAACGTTTCGGTTAGGAGAGTTGTTTTGCATTTTTGTGAAAAAAGACCCCCGCCCAACGACGTTTCCTCGAAGACAAAAGAAATAGGACATATGGCGAAACAATGGCGACCGAAAAGTGCGCCCCATGATTGAGCTACGTACCGTAACGGTTCCTCGGGCTCACCGGCACCACTTCCGCCGCTTCCCTCCGGTGACTGTTCACTTTGACTTCCGATGATTTCCACGACGGGCGGCACCGGCAGGACCTCGCTGGCGACACGCTCCACCAAACCATCGAGTACCGAGCTACCGGTGTCTCTTTTGTGGAGTACTTTTTTCCGTCCCCGGTGTCCGGTGCGTCCCGAGCCCCGGCTTCGTCCGCCTCCCCGTGCGATGACATTTTCATTCGGGCTTCCAGAATTCTGCTGAGGTGGTGGCGGCGGCTGGTGAACCCGACGCTTGGTACGCCACAAAACATCCGAGTCCATCGATTGCCTCTCGAGTGTATTGTTGTGCTGGTTGCTGCTGCTGCTTCCGTTGATGCCGAGATGTAATGCCTGTTGTCTGCGCAATCGTTAAACGGGAGAAGGCAGGTTGTTTGAGCTATTGTTTTCTGTTCCGCCCCCTTAAATCACCACCGTCGCTCAATGTGGCAACATACCTGGCGAATGCAACGCGATACAGCCGGGCCAGTTTGCTCTCGAGCATCGGATAGTCCTGCCGCCCGTACAGCCCGCCAATGACTGTCATCAGCCAAAAGCGCCGATCCGTCGGCGTAACGTTGTCGATGGAAAGGCCCGGCCCATAATCGCCGCCATCGTCGGATGGATAGTCTCCCTCGTGCCCGTGATGGTCGCCGACGGACGGCGGACAGTCGAAGATGCACAGGTCGTCGTAGCCATCCGGGGGTGCATTCCTATCGATGTAGACGGTCGCGACCACCGTTGCCGTCTTGATGATGGCATCTTCGCTGATGGGAAACCGCTCGAACGGATTCACAGCGCTCGGACCGTCGCCCGAACCCGTCCAGAAGAAGTCCCGGATGTCCTGGTCCGTGGCTTGAAGGTAGTTTCCGATGATGTAGCCATCTTGGAAAATTCAAGAAAAATAATTAGCTTTTATGAATCAGAGATAAAAGATTACTTAACTAAGAGTTGTCAAATAAATCGAATATAAATGAACAATTCATTCTCCAAATCGAGCATATACAACTTCAAATACATTGAAATTTAACATACATTGAAGTTAGGCGAAAATACAATACTAAAAACAATATATTGATGTAATATTTATTCAATAAGAAACAAATTTACCGTGAAAATTGAGATGCTAATAAAATTAATAAAACATGAAAAGAGGCAATCAAAACATCTCAAAATAAAAATAACGCAAAACTTGAGTGAAAGTAGACCAAACATGTTTATCGACAATCGAAGATAATAATGCATCAATCTAAAATGAGCAAACAGTTTTGTTTTAAATCGAAAATTAGCCGAAATTTCAAGAGAAAAAAATTTAATATAATTAAAATCAAAACGTACACTGAACACTAAATAGATCTTAATAAAATAGGACCGTGACAAGAATTCAATTCAACAAATGTATCCAAATTTGTATTTTTTCTACTATTTGAAAGAATCAATAATCATTTATGGAGTATTAGAGCGCGAGATCAAAGTTTTGGTAGGACGAGTTTTAAATTATTCAAAAATAAACCGATTAAAATTCAAATATAAAACCATATTGTTTAATTAACCATACTGTCTCCTAAATCAACCTGCATCGACAAATTCAACAAATCCTCATGATTGATATTCCAAATGCCTTGTAAGCATCAATTCAGCTTTAGTAAACAAACTCATAAAATGTATTCTACGTAGCCCAGTTTTCAACCCTATAGCGGAAAAAGAAAAAGTATCCGCTTCCAGTAAAGCATTCGCTTTCCATCCCAAAAGCGATCATGATTTATTGCCATGGAGTCTTCGAATCAAATCAAAATAATATTAATGCACACGAAGATGAACAACCATCTCTTCCCGTACGAGATTTATTGTGCGTCGCTTTGCAGGACGCGACACAGCTTCTTCTCGAGCGTTGGTGCTTTCCACCCCCAGCCTCCGAGCCCATCTTCATCAAACCGGAACGAAACGAGCAGTAAATCCGCCAAACTACAGGAGAAAAGTGCCCCTCTCTTACTTTAAACGCCTCCTTTCTGCTTCCCTACTGACCATAAGCCGCTCGCCACACTCCGTCCCAGCGTCGGGAAAATCCGCTTTCGCTGAGCAAACATATTTCGCACAACAACAAGTGAAGGCAAATTGGCAATCGGGAAACAGGGGGAGACAGATAGAGTGCGGTGGAGAAAAGAAAAAGAATAAATGGCCAAGAGGATGGGTTCTGATCGGTTTTCGGGCGTGGGGTTGATCCGGTTTGCGGGAAAGTTTTCCGCTTACCAGGCTCGCTTTCCCGGCGGCTTGCGGTCGGGGCGTTGTTTCGCTGACGCGTGAAAGAACGCGTAAGACGGCCACGACCTGGCCGGCGCTGTTGGTTGGTCCATGAGAACCGCAACGCCAGCGATCTGCGTGGCTAAAATGGTGGAAAATTCCGAGCTTCCGTCGTCGGTCGATCCAGTTGAGGTGAAGCTTCACCGGAAGGAACGTGAAGCGGGAAGGGCGAACGAGGTGAGGTAGACGCGAAACTAAAAGTTGGCCGTCATCATCATCATCAGCAGCAACAGAAGCATGGACGGCATCGTCTTCGTCGCTTCCGATCGCAAGTTATGAAAAGTTACCTCACGCAGCCTCAGACGGTGGAACTAGCTTAAGAAGCAGGTGGTTTCCGAAAGGATGACGGCCAACGGTTTCGAGAAAACAGGCTTCTAATAGGACCAACAACGCCGGAAAATCCCGTCGACCGTCAGGGAAGGGAAGGTGCAAAGGAAGCATCAATTTACTTCCGCCTTTACACGGTTATCGATTCAACAAACACAAAACAACTCGACGGCTCCCCGAGGCGCTCAGGTCGATTTTCCCGGGAAAAGCCCCTTCCTGTCGAACCAAACAACTCCCGTTACTTCGGAAACATTGACTCACCAGGCCGGTTGCGGTTGTTTCACGGATTGTTATCCCTAACCGGAGTAAGTCGGGCTGAACTCGCTGAAGGCAAACCCTTCTTCTTGTTTGTATCCAATAGATGAATCAAGTTCCAGAAAAAAGCACAACTGCTTCTCATCACGAAAACTATAGGCAGTTGTTAATAAAATCCGTGTGGGAAGGGATGATAAATATCCAGCCATGTGGAGGTAGCAGAATTTCCTCCGGCGAAGAACAATCAAGCCCGATCCATTTAATTTTTGCCAGGCCAGAAAATGTACTGTTTAGTGATTCCCGGCCATTTGTTGCTGCATTAATTCTGCAACATTTGCGCCCCGATCGGCCTCGGTGTATTTGTGTTTGGTGAATTGGTTTTGTAAATAATAAATCTCGATCGTTCGAGGCAGCTGAGCAAGCGACTTTCACTTCCCAAAACTAAGTTTCCCGAAGTTACATCTCACTAAACAGATCGAAACACATTGGCGCTGGCTGACTGTCATTCCATCCGGGAGATATCAATCATATTGGGCGACCGCATTCCAGCCCGTGGTAATCCTGGAACCCGGAAAATAGCCCTTTTTTTCGAGGAAATGTAGGCTTCCCGGCGGGAGGAAAACGGAGACCATCTTCACCGCATTCAATATCCGATTATTTCTTTCCCTCTCCCCCACCGGGGTCGGAAAACGGGCTGCCCGGTCCGAAAAATAATGTTGGCCGTATATTTACTTTACACGTCTCAGCAAAACCACCCACCGACGTGGAGTTGGCGCGAGCCCGCACGGCATCCAGTGGGCCATAAAAAGGATCCGGAAAAACGCTTAGTTTATTTCCGCTAAATTAATAATTCCCTTCAAAAATCAATCTTCCACCGGCCGGGGAGGGGACTGGCACTGAGCCCGGAAGATTCACCCTCTGGACGAGCGTTCCCGACACAAAGTACACTTAAAATTTATCTTCCCCGCCGGTTCCGAGCTTGATGGATTTTCCGGCAGCCCGTGCAAAATGCCACCCATGCGTAAATGATGATGGACCCGCCGGTTGGCCTCAACGCCTCCCTCAAGCCCACTGTCTAAGCGTGGCTAGGCTGGTGGCAGCACATCACCTCCCTCCCGTTCTCCCCTTTTTTCCTCCCTGCGTGTAATAAAACACTTATCTTGGATTAAAATCTGCCAATCGATTGAATTCAAGCCGGTTGTCCGAGTGGGCATTTTAAACGGCGCATCACTCACGCATTTTCCATCACAATTTTCATCTATCGGGCGAACATCCATCGAGGTTTTGCTTAACGGCTGCCACCGAAACGGCTCACGGCTGCGGTCACGAAATTGACGTCCATTATTCTTCTCTCGCGACCGCGGGGAGGCAAAAATTCAATCACCTTTAAACCGCGCCTGCAAAGTGCACCGTCGAGGGAAATCTAAAAATCGACCACTAAAAATCGGCTCCCAACTTGATCCGGGCGGAAGGGTCAATAAATTTGGCAATCATGGTGCGATACTGTTTTCCTATTTTTTTTTTTGTTTTTCCCGTCGACCTTCAGCTCTTCGGTTCCTCTTTCCGCTTCCCACCGGATGCCGGGCGTGAAGGAACGTTTGGGCATCGTGCCAAAGCGGAGCCATCGTGCCCGAAAGGTAAGTGTGATTTAAGTACCACCCAATAAAATCCATCATCGGGGTTTCGGACTTGCACACCCGGCCACATGAACCGGGCTGTTGGGACCAACTTCCACCGGCTCGGTAGGTCAGTTTGCGAAGGACGCCCGAAAGACCAGCCTGTTGGCATTTCGAGCCGAGGGGCTTTAGGGGCGAAATCTGTATCGATATCAAATCGGCATCGCTCATCACCTGGTGACGGTTTTTCGCAGCCGTGGTTCCGTTGACAAGGCCTCAGAAAGTGCCTTTCCACAGCTGGCACCATCGGCAGCAGGCGCTTCGCTTTCTCTCTTTCTTTCTCTCTCCCTCCCGGAAATGACCGGTTAAATTGTGCGACGATCGAATGAACGCTCGCGAAACACCGTATGACAAACGTTTGGCACACGTGGTGCAAATGACGGTGCCTTCAAATAGCACCGCCCTGGGCCGGAACAGGTGGCTCCTCTTCACACAAACACGAACACATGCGGGGAGCCCAATTCCCGCGGATCGTTGCGAACGGATTAATATCCGTTGCCGGAGCATCAAAATTAGATCAACGCTCGTTGAATCGAAATTTGTCAATAGACTCACCAACCAACCGGTTGACCGGGTGACCATGACGACTAGATGATCACCGTTACCATCACCCACCGGTGAGAGGAGGGAGCTGAAGGTGCAACGCACCTGGTGGACACTTTTGCACAGCTGGCTCTCTTAGCAGCAATGTTAGGAAGGGATTTGCGAAACCCAATCAGATCACGACTGGCTAAACATATGAACGTCCCTACGGTCAACAGGAAGTGGCTTAAAATAACACCACATTTCTGGATAGCAGCTTTTACAGTAGTAGAAGTAAGCCTGATGAAAGAAAAATTAAAAACAAATTTCCTTGCGGGAACTAAAGAACGATTAAGTCACTGAAAACATCACCTAGTATATTTATACAATCATCTGATAGAAAGACTCATACCCACACAGCCCAGATTACACCTCATCATGAAACAATATTTTATGAAGCATGGTTTCATGGCATTTTGCAACAAAATATGGTTTCCATAACATCACACAAAAAAAACTGTTGGATAATAAAAATGTCACTTGATCTTATTTGAGTCGTCAAGAACAATTTTAAGTTATTTATTGGTTTATTTGCGTTAAGAATTGTGTGGCCAACACCATAGCCGCGATGCTTAAATCTAAGGATTATTCATTTTTTGTATGACGGACAGTGCCGTATTGTTCATCTAGGGATTAACTATAGCGTAAAATTACATCATTAGGACAAAGTATTCACAGAAATCATTAATGTTCAGCATCATCACTAACAAGGTCTGTGTAAAACCTACGCTTTTGAAGTGGTAAAAATTATCTTTTTCTAATCATTCGCTTATAATCCTGCCAACCAATATAAAGTTAAAAGTAACAATCTGCCGTATCACCTGAGCAAAGGCTGTTAGGATTCTCGAAATGTAAAATTTTAACAGAATTTGGTGCAAATGAATCCCGAAATGAACGATCTATTGTTGCATAGCATATGCATAACCACAATGTCCAATTTGGATGAAAAAATCGTGTAGATTTTTGCAAATTACTATTTGCGCCACCGCACTTGATGCATCCAACAAAGTGCCCACATTGAGGCTTTTCGTGGAACGCAAATGACTGCCCATTGTTCAGGCCACATTTTCCGGCCACCAGGGGAGCAATGGCTAGAACGCATCAAATATTTCAACCGGAGATGAAAACCAAACCAGATGACGAAAAATAAAATCACACTGCCAAACCGACCGAACTTTTCCACCCGGGGACTAGAGTGTCAATTGGTTTTGAAGTCATTAAAATGGCAAAAAAAACCCTCGTTTGATAACAATTACAGGCAAATTCGAATGAAATCTCATGCGAGCAAAAACAGACACCACTAAAAGTCACATGAGAATCATTAGCCTCGAAAAGCTGAAAATGAGAGCACTGATGGCCATCCCACCGGAACGGGAGCAAACACAAACACTCACACTGGTTTCGACGGCTGGTTTCGGGGACACGATTGAACCTAAGACTCGACGATCACCATCAAACCGGGGCACAACGGATGACACCGTTGACCGGCCGGACCTGGAGGCCACAATTCAATTCACGTATCATAATAATGCAGGCGCCACCTAATGTTGCTGCCCCGCGGCAACCATCAACATGAAGGCCACTTGGGCACACGCACACTAAACGCACTGAAACGCGCCACCAAACCGTGACCGACCATCCCCTCCCTTGATCATCCCCCGTTTTAGTCTTCATCCCCGTTCGCGCGGAAGAGATGGATTCGCTGTTAATTTATTTCCCACCACCCATCAAACCCACCCATCCCTCCCACTAACCGCCAACATAATGTTATTGTGCTTTGGGAGGAGCGATTGTCCTATTTGTGGAGGTGGTGCAGGCACCGCAGGTGGCATACACGCTGTTTTTCCCCCGTACCGAATTATGACCACCGGAAAAATCTTCCCGGCTGATGCGCAGGGAGGAAATGATTAGCGTTTTAATGAGATCTCGGACAACTGTTGCGCGCGGAATGCAGTGGGGGGAAAGCAAAACAAAGCAGGAAACTATTTCCGATTGCATCGACTGAAGGTTACTGAAACAAATGTAAACCATGTCACAGCAACTATCTCCCGGGAAGAATAAATGCAAGTGACATTTGAACTAACATCTGAACAAGCAAATCCGAAATCGGATAACAATAATACGGGTTCAATTTGAAAAGTCTTTGCATAATCGTGAGCGTTTCGACTGAAAACAATAAATAATCTGAAAACGAAACTTCTCTCGCGCTTTCGGCGTAAACTTGGGTCCCTTAGTTATATTACTACAGTGATTGAAATTCCTCTACTACACTTTCTCTGTTACTATTCCCTATTTTCTACATATTTTTACTGCTAGTCACTTCTTCTCATTTGCTCATATGAATGTGATAATTTTTAATTGCGTTTTTTATTAGTCAGTAACCCCTAACAGTTGTTTTTGTTGTGTAACAATTGCGTATAAATTCAAATTCTGTCAATAACCAAAGCAACAGAATAATGCAGACTGGACTGCGGTACTTCAACTTTAACGTACTTAACATTAGTTCACGCTTCGCTGAAGTTTTTCATAATCTTTGCAACTAATTTTAAAACTAATTTGAACTACAAAATGATGCTGTTCCAGTCACAAAGCCCCCGTGCCTTAGCTCAATAGTTGTTTGAGAATTTAACGAGCGTCGCAAGTAGCTAGAATTATTATAATGGATAAAAGTAATGCCAATAACAACATTTTTTCCAGCAAGAAAATTAAGCCAAAAGAGCCCAAAACTACGAAACAACCTTCAATTCACAAGCATGCATGCGCACGTACACATTTCGATCACTGTATGTTCCTCGTAGCGTTGCATTTTGGCGTCAGTAAAATAATTGAATTTTACCACCACGATACTACTGTTCTCCCCACTTCCGCTGGCCCAAGTCGAGGCCGAGTACTGCCAACACCGTCAACGAGCAAGCGATTAATTTCCAATCATTGGCAGTTAAGCATGCCAGCATCTATAACGCTCATTTCCACCCCGAAGGCAGCTAACGGCTCGGGCGGCCCACGGGAAGTGAGGCCTCGGTCGCATACATTTACGCGAAATGGCGCAAATAGATCACCGGTCGCAAATGTCGCAACGCTCGGGCTGATTATGGGTTTCACAAACAATTCGGTTTTCGTTCCAGTCTGCTAACCGGAAGCGGCCAACTCTGCCTCTCCCACCGGTGGCTCCGGTGGATGGTTGGTGCAGATTAACCCGGCCAGGCTCCGAAGCGGCAAGGTTCAGTAATCAAGGCACACAGGGGATAGGCAAGCTCACCCGTTCGACCCTGGCCGAGACGACCGTTCCGTATTTGCATACATTCAATATATCACCAGCCTAGAGTCTCATCCGCCCCATTCTCTTGTGTCCGTGTTGCACCCGAACTCAAACGCCGTTAATACGGCGCATTATTTCAACAGAAACGCCCGACTCGGTGGGCGAGTTTTCCTTTCGGGGAAAACTTTTGATTTAGGAAGCCCAATCCTGCGAACTCCCCGAAGAGCGCCGTCGAGCGAGAGATTACATCGTTCCAGTTTTGCCCATTCCAGGCACGCGTCCATCGTCGTCGACCGATCGTTCCAGTGTTCCGGGTCCGGAAAAGTGTCACCGTTTGCGCAAGGTGCGAGCATAATCCATTACCGGACGCGGAACCGCGTTCCGGAGGTGCTTTCGAAATCTATTTTCCCTACCATTGATTCATTTGCAAACAACATACGATAGATAAGACGATCGGAAGGACGATGGAGGGCAGAAAATAAAATAATATTTCTTACCGGTTCGGTTCTGCCCAAGAGCACACGCCATTACATTCCCTGTTGGTGGCCACCTCGGTTTCGCACCCTTCACCCCCGGATGGGATTTTCTTCGACGACCCATTTTTATTCGACGTCCTGCGTACATTTATGTCGCTTATTTATGTTGCGTTCTAACAAAACTCATTTTTATACGCCTTCGCACGGAGCGTCGTTTCCGTGTACAGCGCCTAAGGTCTCCGCCCAGCACCCCCTCCCACACACCCACACCAACACACAAATACTAGATAATGGTTCCCGAGGGAAACAGACAGTTTCGATTCTTTGATGCCTTTGGATCGAAGTTTCTCGGAGCCGAGAGTTTCTTTTGGATTGTTGTTTGCGTTT
>KE525409.1:833224-905727 GCA_000441895.2 Anopheles sinensis
GGCGGAGGAGCTAAAGGACAAAAAACATCTCCCACCAGCAAACGCAGGGGTGCGTCGGAAAAACGGCACCGGAAAAGAATGGAAACAAGGGAAGACCCGTAGAGTAAAGTTCGTTCCGGATCGCAATGAAACAAAGCCAAAAACTCTATGACTAATGTGCCGCTTCCCGATGGATGGCTTATGAAAAGTTGTGACAACCTGGTTATGGATGTTTTGGATACGGCAAAAGGGACGCAGCGGGCCAGGTAATGGTTGCGCCACATTACGTTTTATGTCCATTTTGGTGAACGATGCAAACGGGGAAATGGTTGGGCGGAAAAAGTCTTACGATTTGTGAAGCGTCGATTGCGTTCTACTTATGCTACGGTACATATTTTGAGAAAATTTGTCAAAGGGTCTTTTTCATTTTGTAGCATTCACATTAAGGAACGAAGTCCTGTTCATTCTTAGTACCCTTTTCAGTGCTGTTCCTGAAGGACGCGCGCTTTCTGTATTATTTGTCTAGGGTGAAATTGGAGAAAAACATAGTTGTTATGAAAAACTTGTAGCTTAAAGTTTAAGCAAAAGATATGTTCCTCAAACTGCATGAATAGTTTTCTAGGCACTTGTAGACAAATTGGTGAACTCTTCAATTTGGTGGACATGTTTCAGCTTGTTTAAAATTAAGTAGAAGAATGGATAGTTTTGAAAGGACAGTAACATAAAGATTAAATTAGGGATCAAATGAAAACCTCGTAGCGTGAATCTTCCGTCTACGTAATGTCAACAAACTGTATGGCATTATTCTAGATGGAAAATATCGTATGTAATGTATACCATAGATGTTCTTGAATCATAAAGCAATGAAAAATTGTCATATATTTGATAGATTTATAATGATCGAACTCGGAATTGATATGTGTAATACAAATAATCAAACAACAATAGATAAAAAACGAGGAGGTTTTGCAAAAATTAAAATTTTTTCGCCCAATTTACTCCGCTTCTTCCGTCTCGTTACTTAACCCTCTAAAGTGCCGTCCGAATACACTCTTTTTTGGCAACAAGCAAAGCAAGTTAGCAGAAGCACCGTAAAGAAAAACAAATCTTGCACATATTTTCCAGCCCCTGGAAGTAGTGGAAAACTATTATCATACGCCAGTCACGCTGGAGTCAAGAGTTCGTCGTCTGGCAGGGAGAGAAGGAAAAACAACTAATGTCCTCGGAACCCAGTAGAACACTGTGGGGACTAAACAAAAAATCCTCAAAACACATTTTCCTCTAATGCTGAACTGACCGACCGTGGTATGCAGTCTGCAGCTGCACCACCACCACCACCACCACCAGCACACAACGACGACGATGCAGCTCGTGTTCGACGCCGCGCGCTGGACAGCGCTTAGTTCAATTAAGTTGTTGTTTTGCAAGCGTAATTAAGTTGTTTTGCTACCCCGGGAATGTCGCCCGGGAAAGCGGGCTGCAGTCGAACGGGAAATTCGCCTCCTTGCCCCTGCCCGCCGGCCATCTTGCGCCCTTTTCGCTTCGCCCGATCCGACTTGTGTCATCCGTTTATTTGCCCGGACGCTTCCGGTGGCGCAGAAGATCACAAGCAGCGTGGAATCCCGGGCAAGGCGTGAGAAAAAAGTCGTTAGTCACTTCCGCCGTCTTGCAGGGAGTTCGGTCCGGCACTCCCGGCATGCCAATAATGGCCCGGCGCCCAGTGACATACGCTACCCGGCGGCTATTCGGGGCCCGTTGAAGCATTTCAATTATCTTTGTCAATCAATCAGCTGCCGTTAGGAGACAACAAAAACACACGCCGGTACGGTGCGGGATGCTTGAATCCTTTTTTATGCTTGTTTGCTATCTATGTACTTTCTTCGCCGGTCGCGCGAATGTAACGATGGAAAGGCGAACCCTTGCACCAGATGACGATGGCAAGATGCACCGAAATGCATGTGAACGAGCAACACGAAACGACAGCCAGCGAAAAAATGGCAGAAAAACACATGCACACCAAAAAAAAACAGGCAAAATTACCATCGCGAAGAAGTGACCGTAAAATTGCATCCCCAAGCGGCTGGTGCATCCGAATGAAAACTGTTTGCCGTCCCGGGAGGGGCGGTGGAAAGCGGTGAAAAATCGAATGGCGAACGATCGCCGTTTGTGACCGGGATAATTTCTCTTTTCGGTTGCATTTCCGTTTCCCATTTTTCTTCCGCTTCTCCCATTCTCGGCAGGTAAGCGAAAGGAAATGCAGCAGGAAAAATTACCTCTATTCTCGAACAGATGCGGATCGCTGCTGTATCCGAGCGCTCCGGTGGTTATGCTCAGCATTAACCCCGCCGCCACCATCAGGACACGAAAATTGCACTTCATTATTTCTGCCTGCGTTCCTCATCAATCCGTGCAACAGCATTCGAGTGCCGGTCCAGCTCCGCGAGACGAAGTTTGATCGGGTTAGTACCGGTGGGTCGCTTGGATCGCGTGTTTGCGTCTTTGCTTCTATGTATTCTTCTTTATTTTCACTTCACTCACAAAATCACATTGCCCTTCCTGGCATTTCAGGCAACCGGTACTCAACTTGTTCGGAAAAGCGCTCACTCAAAACAACCATATTTTTCATCGCGCGGAATCCTTCACCACTTTTCTCTGATCGGCGACGATTACTTTAGTCAGGAAAAGCATCAATAAAACTCCATCTCAAAGGTATAAGTGAAAACACACTCACTAATAAGTTTTACTCTGGCAAGCTTTCTGTGAAGGAATGGCAGAAAAAGCGTTTCTTTCCTCTTGCTGCGATTTTACTACATAATGCTTAAAACGAAGGTACACACAACTTATCTGATGCTGTTTTCACTAAAAACATTGCTTTCAGGCACATCTCATATCGGTTGTCTTCACTAGCGATTAATGCTTTCAGCTCATGCTCATCCCGGATGCTTCACATTCAATAATCATAACTCATTTCAGACCTTTTTCTAGAGCTTTGGCTAGCAAATATCGAGTGTTAGAAGGTTTTTCCAGAGAAAATCAATCAAGCACTGGAGTAAACTGTCAAACAAGCGTGCAACTCGTCACTTTTTCACGTTAGTCATTATTCTCCCATGCTTTAATCCGCTTTTTTCGAGGCTTTGAAAGGTCAAACAATTTGTAAACAGCATTTACTTGCACCGTACTACATTTTTTAGCTTACGGCACTACCTTTCGATCAGAATCGACGTCATTGGATCAGGAACGAACTTACTTTTGTACATCCCGCACTTGCCAGTCGCTTTCTTAAATTTCTTTTCCAACATTTAATGCCATCGGTCAGATTTATCTGACTAAACCGTACTGCGGAACGTGTTCAAAGTGACTGCGTTCCACCAAAAATTCACAAACTCCTCGGGGTCCGATACCGGAGTAGTTTTTCCTCCAACTTGCACTCTTCCATCAGTTTTTCTCCACTACCGTGTGCACCTGTATGAGTGCTGTCGAGGCGGATTTTCCTTCCAAATTGACCCCCTGCAACCGACCGGGGGTTTCGGTGTTGTTTAATTCAATTGTTGTCATGGAAACCGCGCCCGCCTTTTCGGTTTAATGGACTCTAAACGCGCCAACGAGGCTCGGTGAAGGGAAATCAACGGGATCGGTTCGCCGGAGAACGGGAAAGCGGGTAAACGGAGCGGGTTAGCGGCAAAGGGCCACTGTTATTGTTGTCATGCAGTTGGTGTAGGTGTTTCCATGTTGTCAAGGGAACAAACAAAGAATGCTTTTCACACAACTAAGCGAACACATACAGCAACTCAAGCATACAAGAGCGGAAACATGTCTACGTGCTTATGGTTGGAATTAAATGGACCTCCATCACCCGCAGCATGAAACTCGTTGCTTTCAAGTTATGGTCACAAATTGAGAGCGAATATTGAGGAAAAACTATGAAAATTGTTTAGTACTAGCACCAACATCCAAAACACCTTTCGTACACCGTCTGTGAGCAACAAGATTGGGTTTCGTTCATCAACCAAACTACAATATAAACAAACCATTATTCAAAAACAAAATACAACCTAAAAATTATAAACAAGTCATTCGAAATTCGTTTTTATCGAAGGTACTTTGAACAACTGAACACGGCAAGTAACGGTAAAATTAGACTCCCATAGTCAAAACAGAAAGTAGAAAATTTAAATAATCTTTAATTCTATAACAGTAATTCAATCCATTTGTAAAATTTTAAAAAGATGACGAAAATATATCTATAGTGACCTCCAAATGCACTATGAAAGCAAATCAATATAATTTACGGAGGCTATTTGTTGTTTCCATTTGAAAAAAGTTCCCTTTATCACTAACTAGCTGATTTACCCGATTTCATCCGGAAAGAATTCAGATTTTTTTCTGACGATAGAGTGTTTTCATTAAGTACCTAGAGTCCTACCATTCGGAAAAGCTTGCATGCAAGTTGAATTTTCCGAGTACATTACCCTGTTGCCTACATGGGTTTTAACCCATTTTTGCCCCATCTTTTTTTAATAGCGTCCAAACGGCTTATATTAGAACCACGAATCTTTTTATGTAGCTAGATCTATTCAAGAAGATAATTGTTTTTCATAATTTCAGCGGAAAGGTGTTCGGGAGGGGTAAGATGGCGGAGGGATATAAACAAACGAGTTAAAAAAAATCATCCTTGAAAAATTAGCTACCTTTCAGCCAAGTTTGGCGTGGATCGGCCCGGTGGATTTTGCGTGATGCGAGCATACATATATATATACATATTTATGTACAGACGAAATTGAGATTTATATATTAGATTTCACTTATTTGAGGATTATACTAAAAGATAATATTAGTAAGAAATTAAAAAAAATATGTTGCCTATCATTTCCATGTTTTATCATTTCGATTAGTTTGAAAAAACATGTCGGAATTAATCCTTTTCTGAAAAAAGCGAGTTTCCACTATCGCGCTTTAAAAAAAAGTGTATGAGTGTTCAATTCATTAGCAAAACGCAGTGTTAGCCGGAGTGAACGATATTATTTTGCGGAATTAAATCACCTGATTATATTTTTTCGATGGCTCGTAAAAATTACACCACTCATCAATTTGATGCGAAAACAAGATAATAGGCGATGCATTATCACAATCGTTAGGCCGAACACGTGGCGAAGTGAAGTTGGCCGTGGTTGGCGCAAAGGGGTGCGATTCTATATAGGAAAATAATTTTGATCACATTATCCATATGATGTACTTTTAAAACCCAATTGCACAGCCGTAGCGGGTTCGGGGTTCAGTGGTGCTAACTAATTCCATTTCACTAATTACGTTCCCTCTATTAAACGATGATCTGTCTAACCCAAGCCCAACTGAAAAGCGGGTCGGCGTTCTGGTGGGTTCCCCGGTGACCGATGATTTAATTTCAATGATTAAATTATTATTTACACGCCTACCGCGGACAATTTGGTCCGATCCATCGATCATGTTCGGTCGGGTCGGGGTTGTTGTGAGCAATATGCACGCAATTAAGTGTTTCATAATTCAATGAAGATTTTGTTCATACTTTTTGTCCCTTAGCTATTCATTTCAAAATTATATAGACAAATTCACGCACTAATAATGGTGAACATACAAATTTGTCTTACCATGTTATACTTATCGAAACTTGTCTTCAATTTATTTCATGTGAGGCAGTTCGTGATTCCTCAAGCATACATTTCCCTGCGATGCAAACAAGTACTAAAGAGATTTCCTGGTATGCGATGATATACTCAGTGAAGTTTATGTTTGGAATACATCAATGTGTCTGAGTCCTGTCCTTCTACCTGTTTACCGATCGCTCTAAATGTATTCGAGAGCCATTTTGTTTGGGTTTTCCCGCCGCCCTGTTTGTTTTCCTCGCAATACGCAACAAGCCATTCTATCAGGCTAGACGTCAGGTCAACTGTCAAAACATCGATTGAATTGAAGCATCGAATCGTCGGTTGCAACTGGCGTGCCTCCAAACGACTGAACGGCCCAATTCCCGCTGCTTATGTGCTTAAAAAAATCAACCTCATTGCCGTGCTGTTCCACGATTCTTGCTCACGATCGAGGACTGTCACGTTTTTGGCTTAAAAACACGACCAAACGTTCGTCAAATCGAATAGTGTATCTTTTTGACCGTAGTGCATACAACCATGCGAACGAAAATCGGTCACCTACTTATAAACACACTTACCCAGTCACACCTACATACACGAACTAACAAACCATTGACGTTGCAATTCCTGGTGCAAGTGCATTCGTTATAACAGAATGACTTCGTTCAAAGTTCCAACGCAAACGAATTGTCAATGGACGGTTGTGGAATACAGGTTGTATTCGATTGGTTTTCCATCACTCTCTTTCTCAGTGTAGGTGTTTCCACCTGCTGCACCATGCAATTGTGCCAACTGCAAACAAATCGTTAAAGAGGGCGGACGATAAGCATAGTTTGTTTGTGCATGTTTTTCTTTTACACATTGAAGCATATTTTATCTAGATTCATTCACAACAAGCCCACGGCAGTAGATGGAACGTGAACGAGTGGCATCTTATTGTTTAGAATCAGAAAATTATCATGTCAATACCCTCTATACAGGTTCATCGTGTCTGGCCTTATTTCGGCCTTATTTCGGAACGTAAATAAACTCAAGGAAACCGGGAATATTGATATGCTGAAAAAATTCCCTTTTAACTAATAAAAGTGGTCTTATTCAAACGGCCACGAAATATATATAACAGTTGAACGAAACCCTTGAGGATTTTTTTATTCACTTTCATAGCTACACGAAATGAAAATTAAGTGGTAAATTGCTAACGGTTGTTTGAAGTAACAAGATGCATACATTAACCCATCAATTGCATCAATGTTCGCATTAGCGACCTGTAATCAAATCTTAATCGTAAATTGAATTGAATCGAACGAACGATCAGAAACCGCTCCAGATGCACTTTAGACAATCGACAGGTCAATGTCGTCGGAATGCAAGCGGTGCATCTTTTTAGAAAACATCCGCATGCCGGGAGTGGTCGATTGAACGATGCGTTCATCAATCAACGAAGGGCACCGAATTTAGCAACCACTCGTCGCAAAAACCTGCCCACAGCCGGCTGCGATTAGAATGCAAATTAATATAATAAACCACCCAAGAATGGAGTGACTCAATTATGGTGGTTGGTCGCTTTTATTGCTCGCCCACCGTAATTGGCCTCTCGGTCGGGTGGCATAATTATCATCCGAGGTCAGCCTGCCAGGTCATCAGTCAGCGTCACAAGAAGTAGGTCTTGGGATGCGAATAAAAAAACCAAACCAGAGCCTACCAGCATCTTACCTTCTAATCGCCTCTCGTCGAAGTGAACCTAGTCATCGTCAATCGCGGAAGTCTCAGATTGTGAAAAGCCAAACTAACTCTACGCTCGCCCAGTGTTTGGCCAACAGTAACCTGCGTCCAAAGCGGTGTGCGTGAGCCGCACAAACATTAAATATCGTTCTCACTTTTCCCGGGTGCCGAATGCGGGGATTCCTAATTTACCCACCAAAACTTCCTGACACCATCATCGCACTCATTATCAACGCCGTCGAATCACAACACCAATCGCACAGATCATGCAGATGGCAAAACCGTTCCACCTCCCCAATCCTGATGATAATAAATTCAGATCACAAAAACCACGCCGAAAGCCGCAGGCCTCGAACCAGTTCCGGCGAAAATCTTACTCGAAAATCTCATTATCATCATCACCATCGCGCGCGCGTTCGTCATTCGAATGCAAAAACGGTTATTTTGGGCACCGCGGTCACCGATTGCCCTGCCGCCTACAAGAACCAACCGCCCCGAGCATCCAGCCATCTTTCAGGCGTTCCCTTTCCCGCAACCTTTTCCTTTTCCCGCCACCCACGGTACATCATAATCGGGAAACTTAATTCCAAATTAATTTGATAAATTATTTATCAACCGACTCCATCTTTCGTTACATCTTAATGCTCGGCAATTATAGTCAGTCATCCGAGCCCCGTGAGCCACTTCCATCTTTGGTCGACCGTTTCGTCACCTTCAGCTTCCCGGTGGTTCGAGAGTTCGCTCTAGAGAGGACCCTTGCGATTGTGGTGGCGTTGTGATATCTTTCGATTTAAGATTTACTCGCATTTAGTCTCACAAGTTTGCCATTTCATTGTGAGATTCCTACCGGGCAGTCATTTTGTTTTGCCTCACTGCAATCCATTTGATTTGTTGATGATTCAGCGACGAAAGTAGCGTCTGCTGAAAGCCTCCATTCCATTTCCAACCGCCGGAGACCCGCTCGAACGAGGCAAATATTAAAGCCAAAGAGCGCACTGTTCAGCTCTGTTATCAACCGCCAAATAGCCCTGCGGAGCTATCACCACGGAACCGACGGAAGCGGGTACTCACTTGCTACCTCCTCCAGTGGCCAGTGTCTGTTTGGTTTGTCACCAATTGCGTGAGGCGAGTTGGCTCGTTGTTTGTTTGTTTTTTCAACACTCCGCCACGAGGCTCCGGCCCGAGGCACCGTTCCGTGCTGTGGCCACATTGTTTTCTCATCAACACCAAACCGAACCGACACCCGGTTCCCACTTTTCCCGAGCTCCGATGGCAAACCAATTGTGAGACTGTACCGATTCCCAGCACGCAAGAAGCAAGGAGCAAATCCCGTGCTTGTTTTCATTCGGCCACAGGCGGTTTGGTTTTGTCGCTGTGGAAAACACCAAGGGAAAACTTGCCATCAGGAGTCCAGAGTATCTGTCTTTTTTCTTTTCTTGCTTTTCCATCCATCCCTCCTTTTACAACAGCCATCCCACGGGCGTAAACACCCCGGGACGAGTTGGGTGCGCGTCTGAAAATCTTAATTTGTCGATTTCTCGTGCTGCCACTATCGTCGCATCGTCGATAGCAATCTATTCTTAAATATTTACGAGCGTATATTTATTTCCTATCCTCCACTCGAGAGCCCAGGACTTGGCCTGAGGAAGACCGCCTCCCGGTCCCGCGTTCCAATCCGCTCCGTACGAGCTTACTTTCTTTCGCTTCGCATCACGACGATAGGATTACTTTCTTTCGATTGGCTTCCGATGGCGCTGGTGCTGCCTTGGCTGATGCCTTGAGGACTCCCGCACCCGTTCCTTTCGCACTGGCAGCAGAAGAGATTTATTGCTTTTCAGCTACGTTGATTATTTTCCTCCCATCTACGGGCTTCTCCCAGGTGCCCCGCCGAAGGTTCTGAAGGTGGGACGCAGGAGATGGCAGTTTCGATCGCAGGAAAAACCCCGGTTTTCCTCCCCTGCCGGCAGCGGCTGGGATACCCCCTGCGCTGAGGGAGGTGGGGGGGACGGTGGACCGACGCTATTATTGCTTCATCCATTTAGAGTAAGATTTGATGGTGGAAATTTTAATTCATGCCCGTAATCTCTGTCGTTCCAGGCCCGCTCCTCAGCTGGTTGGCGCAACTCTGCTTCAGTGATGGAGTTGTGTTGCTGGTTTTTTGCGTTCTTTACTTTGTGGCCCCGGAATCTCATCACTTTCCATGAAACGATGCCTGCAATAACAAATGAGTTTGTTTGTGCATTGGAAAATTCCCAACCTCTTCGACACAAAACGTATTTCGTAACGTTATCTTCGAGGGACGGGAAAGTTCTAACAACGGTGGAGATTTATGTTTCGGTACGCTAGTGACCCGTTAACGTTTTTCCACCATTTATAAACAAATTAATTTTAACCTATGATTGTTAAAAGTTGCTCATTGGCTTTCTTTCCTAACGTCACCCAAACAATGGGTTAATATTTCAGAAGAAAATCAGAATCCCCCGTAAAAAGAGATGAAACCAGTTAGCCCGAACCACATACCAGACCAATAAATTTTATTTATTTTACAATATTTCTTCCCCCTCGCCATTGTTATCACCGCTAAACCGTCACGCCATGAATTCGGTGGATCCCTGTATACGACCACACCGTCGAGCCGTAGCGCGATAAGGCCATCGTCAATCTGCTTTGCGGAAGCTCACCTTCCGTTCGAAACCTACCGCCACGCTCAATTGTACCCTCAATTTATATAAACTACAATACAACCCTCTAGCCCTAATCCCTAATGGGGTGCGGAATGTTGCGTTATGGAATCTAAAGAATCACTCCCTGGTGAGGCCGAACAAACAGTTCCCGAGTGCTGCTTGAAGATCCGGCTAGGAAAGGGTTCGATGAAGAAGTAACATCAAACAGGACGCCTATCTCAACGTACCGGATTGACCTACCAGGAGGAAAGCGGATAAATATCGGCCCTGAGTATCCGAAATTGCAGGAAATAGGAAAAGAAAAGGATGAAGGAAAGCCCACCGTCTACGAGTTTGTCTCTCTCGTTCTTTCGCTCCGTCGAATACGAATTGTCAAAGATTATCGTGATTATTAGAGATGGTAATTAGATTCTGTACGGCATCCCGGGCCATCAGTATGCCGTGCCGGGGCGATCGATCCACATCGTAAAGGGAACTGAATTACGTCGGTATTCACCGCCTTCCACGCTTCCGCGGGGCCAAGGCAAAACAAGTTTAATTAATTTCCACGCGATGTGCGCCTCTTTCACTGGATCTTTGGGTGCGGACGAACGACCGGGAAAGAGGCGGGAGGGCAGGAGTTCCGCCGACGACCTAATAATCGTGAAGTTAATTTTAATTAAATGGTTTTCGGAACGTCAAGCTACGAAAACCTAGCGTTCATTAGATGGGATTCTGAGAAATACAGCAGGTCCTATTTGAAGCGCGCGAAATACCAGGAGTCGGAGACGAGGAAATATATTGGAAGAAAGCAAAAAGCTATAGAGCTGATGGAACTGACCGGCTCCGCCTGAAATCAGTACTTTGCAACCGAAGACCAATCGAAATTAGCCAACCATTTTTCCCGTCTGCCCGATAGGAAATAGAAGTTAATACTGCCGGGAATCGATCGATTGGCCCGACCGGGACAAACATCCGTCCGAAATTCGAATCAGTCCA
Organism: Anopheles sinensis; assembly: GCA_000441895.2. Classification (NCBI taxonomy): domain Eukaryota; kingdom Metazoa; phylum Arthropoda; class Insecta; order Diptera; family Culicidae; genus Anopheles; species Anopheles sinensis. The sequence continues at coordinate 844,209 of KE525409.1, forward strand.
AAACGGTAACAAAGGTGACCACGAGAGATTTTGCTTTCCCTGTGATGATCCGAGCGACGGTCTTCACTTTGATTTCGCCGTTTTCTTCAAACTCTGCGCCTGGCAGTAGTCCTGATACCAGCGCTCGTACCAGAGGGCACTGTTGGTGACCGCTTTCTCCTCGCTGTAGATGGGCTCGTAGTCGAGGTAGATCGACGCCCGGATCCGATTGAACAGCATGATGGACGACATGTACGACAGCATGCCGCACGGTGGGAAGCGGAGTCGCATCTGCGTAAATGGGTGCAGCGCCTTCACGAGGAGCTCGAGCAGGAACGCCAGGAAGAAGGAAAGGAACAGCGGAATCTGGTAGCCGGACGGGCGCAGCTTGAGCGTATCGTTCGCGCGGGAAATTCGCTGGCAGAAGCGTGTCGTGTCCTCGATGCCGGACTCGTCCGTCACGAACACCGGGTAGCCGGCGATGTTTTTGGCGTTCTCGACCAGTGCGTCCTTGGCGCGCACCAGACACCAGGCGGCGTTCCCTGCGTAGATGATCTGCTGCTTGCCACCCGGGCCGGCGATCTTCGGGATGGCTCCACCGAACCGCTGCGCCACCTTCACGATGCTCGGCACGAACCGCTCGTCGCACTCGCCGAACATTACCGGCGGTCGGATGGCGATGGTTTTTAGTTTGTCTGAAAAATGAAACCATCCACGTGGATGTTCATTAATGGGTCGCAAATCGCACAGCAACGAGGTGTAATTGGTGTTAATCGCTCGCCAGTGCAGCCGGGTTACAAGGACCACTTACCGCCATTCGCCAGGTCCGTGTCGTTGGCTTCGATCACCAGACACTCCGCCTTCCACTTGGAGGGCGCGTAGCCGGGAATCTGAAACTCGGCGTCCTTCGTCGGGATCTTCGTCTTCGGCTCCGTCTGGTTGCACACGATGGTAAAGTTGGCCTTGCCGAGGTACGGCGTCATGTGGATGAGGCAGTCGCTGGCGAACACGAGCCGGGGCACGTTGTACCGGCGGCAGAGCGCCACCACCGACGCGGTCCCGTCGACATTGACCCGCTGCAGCTCGCTGACGTTCGGTGGGAAGTCGAAGTTCACGTACGCGGCCAGGTGGAACACGCAGTCGACTCCCTCGAAGGCGGGCGCGCACGCGGCCTCGTCGCAGATGTCGGCGACATACGAGATGACTTTCTTGCTCTCGGTGTGACCTTCGGGATGCAGAAAAAGGGAAAGGGAAAGTTACACGCTACACGATGCACGTGCGACCGGGCCGGCAACTACGGGCTGCTTACGTACCGAGACGGTTCTCGTACGGGTTAAGGTCGACCACTCGTATTTCGCCAACCTTGGGATCCCGCTCCTGCAAGAGTCTGATCAAGTGTTGGCCATAAAATCCGGAACCACCTATGGGTGAAGGTATTAAAATAAAAAGCAATGAGGAAACCATAAATAAATGACTTAAAAAATTAATACGAGTTGACAAATGATATAAATCAATCAACAGCAGTCATAAAGTTTTTCTTCCTTCTTCCAATTACCTCAATGATCATTTTCCCTTTATTCATTGTATATCATTTCTCATGTCAATGACTCGGAGAATTTTTCAATGAATACCTAGAGATGATTGAATGTTTGAATAAATCTTCAAAATGACGGACAACTTTCACAACTTTAAATTTTATCATTTTGAAGCTTGGAGGATTTAAATTTCACAATTTTGATGCTACGTGTGCTTAACATTTTAAAATAAAGGTACTCAAATTGCGTTTTCCACATTCCCTTCAGTTGAACTTCATAGTTAAAAAAAAATCCAGCAATCATTCAGACTGAAAAGTGTCCAAACTACGTGAGCCGCAGCTAACGCAAGTACTTTTAAAATAGTTGTTAAGATAATTATCATTTACAACCAGAAATTGGTACAATAAACCAGTCCGATAATGAATCATGAATAATGCAAGATCTGTAAGCAGCACAATCAATAAGTGAATCAAAATTAAGAAAGTAAATAAACCTCGCTCCACAAATCTTTAAACGCCATCCTTCGACTCTATGCTGATGAATTACGCTAGCAGGAAAGAACACTCTCCACAGTTTAGAGTCACAATTGTTAGCCTAAATTTTTGCGACACAAAAATCATCGAGTTCAACAACAATCGAGCGTCGAGAGCTGATCCTTCCAAAGCATGGTGCAAAATAATAATTCCCACTCCGTTCCCCAAACAAACATAGCAAACAAACGAAAAAGCCCATCGGGGTCAGCAAACTCTTCCTTGACACCGAACGAAAATCGCTACACCGGAAAGCGGGGCACCACCCAAATGGGTCGAGGAAGCACCAACGTTGGCCCCAGCCAAGCATTCGTATAAATTTGTGCAGCCGAAGAAAGAAGCTGACTGCAGCAGGAAAAGTTGTCTAGCAACTGGTCCCTTAAGGGGGAGGGTGGTGGAGTGAGGAATTGTTTGTCGTTCGTAAACAATTTCAACGTAACACCGGGGGTTTGATCCCCATGGTGCTTCTTGACGAAATCGTTTGGAAAACTTTTGCAACAAAAAAAACTCCTTGTTACACGTACGCAGGGAAAAGCGTGGAAGAACTCACGTCATCGAGCGTTTTCACGTGGGAGAACTCGCCAAAACCCTACCCGAAATGGGACGCCAAACCGTGTTTATGGTACGCTTACGCTCGATTCGGTGCCAAGTGCAACCGTTACGTTCCACGTTTTGTGGAGTCGGTTTTCCAATCGCGAAAGGATCGGAAAATGCTTCAAACAGACACATAATCTGTCCACATCGCTCAAAATCAATAAGGCGTTAGCGACTGGAACTATGAATAATCGTTCGCCGTTTCCAAAGTGCCAGATTTTTTTTTTCCTCCACACGAGCTGCATCCTGCACTGCACGGCTGAACGCCGGTCGCGCTCCGCACTGTCACGGTGTGATATTAATTTAGTGGAGAAAATGTTCACCGAATCACTCATCCATTACTTTGGCACCGCGACGAACCGATCGTACGATCCTTTCCGGCAGCCAGCGGTGCCCAGGGTGGCACCAGCATGGATCCGTTTCTTCGACAGGATGTAGAATTTCCAACATCAATCACTGCTCGCTTTTCTCGCAGACTCGCCGGACGCGCCACCATCGTGCGCTCGCGGGAAAAGACCAACTCGAAATCAAATAAATCAAATCCTTGCTCCACACATGCGAGCATCATGGCGACGCGCTCGTTCCGCTCGACGATGGTGATGATGATGACGATGATGATCCGGGTGGTACGATTTGCGTGCGGGTGGTTGCGCTGAATTTGCGCGAATTAAAATGGAAACCCCTGCAACCCGTTCGGTAACGTCACACCGTTAGATGGAAGGATGTGAAATTTTATTCAAAAAAAAAACTACTTACTCGTAAAAAAGGCACAATCCCACAAACTCTACTCAACGGTATAATCCACCACAAGGTAGAACCGAAAATTAAATTGAATGATACAATTCTACCATCCGTCGAGGAAAAAATTCACTATTCCGTCACTAGCCATAACCGCATAAGGCTTCAGATTTTGTTCACAACGTGTTCAGAGGGTTAAACGCACACCAGCGTCAATAAATATTTAAATCACTTTTCGTAATTCGCATTCGAAGCTGGTAGACGTAGTAAAATAGTTGATGAGATTTTATAAATAACATCCTATGAAAATATTATTACTCGTATCAATGGATTAAACTAAAAGTTTGAAGCTAACAAGTGATCAGTATGAAATACAAAATAGAACATGGATGGATGTAAAATTTCCCGCAATTTAAACCCCTTTTTTGTATCTTTCCGATGGATCATTTAATGCATTTTGTTTGAGGGCTTTCGATTTTCGTTTAGAGTGTAAATTTCTAAAACATTGATTCCAAAGTTCATGAAACCAAAGAAATATGAAAACAAAAGTATCAGGTTGGAAATAGTTGGTTTTATTCGAAATTTATTCTGTTGACATGATTTACACCAAAATATCTACAACCACGCGGCATCCGCTAATCTGCGCATCCGGTTACTGTATCTGCCTGAAAAAGAACAGACAACAAGCCCGACACAATGGACTACGCCATGCTAAAGGCACGCGTCGTTCGAAATCCGCCAAGCAGAACAATCAACAGCACCCTCGAACCTGGCAAACCGAGACCCAAACTTACTTAATTAAGCCGTACACATTTTATTTGCTGCCGATAAAATGCACTGCGTGTGCATCCATAATGGCGATGTGTAGTACTAATAAAAGCGATAATATTGGTAAATAAACTGATTGCAACGAAAGCGCATTCAATAGGCGCGCCGGTGAGTGGGTGTGGGTGGGATTCGAGGAGTTCGCGTTGAACCAATAGGCTCCCGCTCCCCCATCGGAGGCCGATTTTCCGTGCATGAATTTCATCACTAACTTTTCGCACTCGCGAACACTAACGTTGCCTCCCCGTTGGAAAAGTAAACAGGAAAACAGTTTACGGAACAGTCAGCCGTACCACTACCACTCCCAACCAAGAACCCTTTTCCACCCCAAGGGGAAAATACAATCCTGGAGCGCAAAGTTGCACCACTCTACGGTGAATGGTGAAGCGAGAGAGTTACAGGAAGAGGGGGCAAGATTTACGGAGGCGCATCAAACCGGCAAAGTACACAAACACACAGTACGGATTGAAAATGCGTTCACTTTTCCTCCACCCGGCGCCAGGCGTGCTGGAGGGATTTTCCCAAAAACACCTCGTCCTTCACGAGGATGCCACCCACCCCCGGGGTGCCCGAAACCCAGGTTCACCAACACGCACAGGCGTGGCGCGTCACCAATATTACAGATTCATTATGTTGATAGAATCATCATCATCGTTTTGATTTTGTATTTACACATAATTTGAATTTTAAATAAACCGTTCATCGAGCGGGCGGTTATGCCGCAGCGCAGTTCGCCGAATTCGGATCCAGCGGATCGTTTGCTGCGGGCTGTCTTTTGCCACGTTACTGGAGTGTCTCTCTCCGGGTGTCGCTTCCTCTGCCACCGAAGCGAACGCTTGGGAACGCATCGTACGAACCGGAAATCCATCATCCTAGAGTCAACTGTGAGTTGAGTGGAAATTCCTCGAAAACGGTACGACACTGTGGCTCTTGCTTGCTGGATATCGCTGACGAAAGGTGGCAGGTCCAGTGTTGTTTCGCAAACGCGTACCAAGCTATCAGGACTAGCGCCACTAATCCTATCGGGTGTACTCGAGCTGTCGGTAAGTCGAAATTGCACATGCAATCAAATGAAGGCGATCGAGTAGAAGGAAAAGCACTTTCTCCTTCCTTAGACTTATGTCAATATTGGAAAATCTTTATTTCCCACATTCTGATGTGGAAGAACAACCCATACATGTTATAACCGGTCAAGTTAGATATAAAGATATGAGGAAATCATCAACATTGATTGAAACAGAAGTAAGTCGATTCCAAAAGACAAAGAGCTTCGCTATCCTACAATTTCTCAGAAAAATAATTGAAATTTCTTATTTTCTTTCGAGAAAATCCCCCTCTTTAATATCATCTTGACGTTGGGAAGAAAATTATTGTAAGAACGATCTATTGCCGGATGTTTGCAAGAAACCATATCAAGAGCGTGTTTTACAATTCAACAGGATTTCACACATCATAGATCGATTCTACTCGTTAAACAATGCAATAGTCGTACAATGAAATCATCCGTGGTTATAAAAAGTATGGCATTTCCCATATTGAGCTTATTCAATACCTAACGTTTAAGGCTGTGTGTAATAGAATGATAAAAAAAATCTATTACACACATCCATAAATGTTGAAGGAGTCCTTAAATTCTTCTATCCCCGTTTCAAATGAAGCGATTTGGGAAAAATCAATATTAAATTCATGGGAGCTCATAGGAGCTGCAGTTTTCTTCTCACCAGAATCCCAGAATAACTCTCTTGAATCACGAAAAACCTTCCACAAAGAAGCGGCGATAGAACCGAATCAAACCTTCCTACAGTCGCTCAACGAGTTTTTCCAGAATTTTCTAAAGACAACATCATTTTTGTGGCCCATCAGTCGCAGCCTCGGCACACGACAGTGTTTACGTCGCCCGATCGGATTTTCACCGAATATCAAATTTAAACTAAACGCTTCATGGAAGAGTTGCAAAAAGGCTGATCGAAACGATGGAGTATTCCTGGTGTCCTCCTCTGGAGATTAGGAAAAAGGGAAAAAGGTTTACCAGAACAGTGGCAAAAGTCGATCTTCATAGTTACGATGACTTCATAGTTACGCTCCGGTTGTGGCGGCTGTGCCGTGTTCTAACGAAGGCCAGGAAATGTCTCACGTCGTTCTGTCTACTGCCTAGAAGCGACCCTTAAAAGCACATCACCCGAACCTCGCTACAACGCTCCGTTACTCGCGCGTATTTGATGGAAAATTGCTACACTTACCGGTTGAGTGGAACACCGCTCACACGCAGGTAAGTGATGGTTCGAAAATGTCCCACCATTCGCCCGCCCATGAGGCGTTAAGGTGCGTTATTTATTTACCTCACTTTTACACAGAGCAGGAGCGAGAAGATTTCCACTCGGGCGCAAAGTGGCAGAACACATTTTTGGTACGCGCTCGCTGGAAAACAAAAATGAGTAATGAACGTTGCAATACGTCACGAGGAACGTGTTTTCCGCCCCAGGGAAACCGCTTCAGCCAGCTGACACCCACGCGGAGGGCACTCCATCAGGAGGCCGGGTGAAAAATTAGGAATTTCGTTATTAAATTTTCAGCCAGTCACGTTCCGGACTTATCAGATTTTCTCGCCGTGGATTGTTTATCGAAAGCGAAGTGTGTGAAACTCCTTGCACGGCGGAGGTACGTTGCAGGTGACGAGACTGTCGATGACATTTAAGAAGAACGCAGAAAAACCGTACAGACACGCTCGGAAGTTGTCGAGAAAAATCAAGGATCAAACACCACACGTCAGCAAAAATGCTAACAATTTAATTTGAAATATTTCCACACGTGTGCATGGTCCCGTTGAGCCGAAGATGTGTGATAACGATTCAATCACTGATTATTCTCAACAAGCTTGTGTATGTGGAAAGCTCCTTGTTGCGTGATGTGTGCTTCAACGCAAAATAGGGAGGATTAGACAAAATCGGCAAAGAAATTTAGCCGAAACCCAAAATCCAAACGCTTTCACTCTTTTGTAACGCTGGCTTAATAAAATATTCGACCTCCAAAACGACGACTGACAAAAAGATAAACTTACGTCACGCCAGCCAGTGATTAATTCATTTTAGGCCCACCTCTCCTCCCATGATTTGGACACTTTGGACTCTGCACATCCTCAGGCTCAACTCTCTGCTGAGACGTTTTAACATTAACCTAACACGAAACCTTTGCTATATGTTCCCGAATTCAGTCAGCCAACCCGCTTTTGCGCAACACGACACGGATCGGTCAACGGAGTCATTCGAAACATCGACCAAAAGTCAACAAAAATAACCAAAAATCGGCCCAAGCTTCCTCCGCAGCAGCTTCGTCTTTCGTAAGCCGACGTCACCGATCGTCTATCTCGCGTGGTGGTTTAGTAACAGCGTGTTTCCAAAATACCTGTCCCGGCGATGCTGGTTTTAAGCTACGGCTGCTGGAAGACCTCCAAACACTCCGTCCGATATCGAATGCAAATAAAAAGACGGTGAAAAAAAAAGAGGGAGAGACAATGCGCCGCCGAAAACTGGTTGGATGGAAGCAACGGTCCGATAATATGGCCGTTGGTGAAGGTTTGCGATGGCGGCATGAGGCAATGGCGCGGCGCTGTATTAACTAAGTCCCGGGCGTTGCTGCGGGCAGACTGTGGCGGGCGGGTGTTGTTGGTGGGGGATGCAAGCAAACGAAAGTGAAACAACCGGAGATTGTTAAATTTCGACCAGAAACTTTCGGCTTTTTGGGGGCACCCGATTGGGAAACGGTCGGTTAGATGATTTTCTTCCAAAAATGTGTAACAGTCGCCCGAGTGGAAGTGGCCGTTTGCCGATACCTGGTGGATTATGTGATGGATTTAAAATTGCTTCAGTGGTCAGCTTTAAACCCTCCAAAAGCAAACATAAACAACCCCCGAATAAAACTAGCCACGGTTTTTCGGACTTCGAAAGAACAACGTGGCGTTCACCGATCGTCGCCACCTTCACGCTCTAGATAACTCCGAAGGGTTTGCTCGATCATCTTCACCGTCATCTGCGGCTTGGACTGAGGCGTGAGAAAACTACAAATGGAAGATGATGGAAGAAAACAGAAATATCGCGCAAAAGCAAGGCAAGGTCACGTGGCTCAGTAGTCGCGCCCAGCACGAGTTTCAACATGTCTCTATGGAACGAAAAGTTAAAAACGGAAGATCGAGCAAAACGAAGGGCTCTTGGTGTGGGAAAAAAGTCGCCACGAAGCTGGGAAAGCACAGGGGTCGGCAAACATTAACGATGTCAATCAAGAGCCTCTTTTTCTCAACTGTGATGATCAGGCAGCCTCAAGACCGGGTGTTGGAATAATTCCCTACGTTGTGTTTGAAATACTTCTCTTCAAATAGTAAAATCTTCTCTTTCTATCTTTTCTGAAATACTTCTCTTCAAATAGGTGAATAAATCACATTTCCAAGTAATTCACTTAATGTAAATGTAAACATTAAAAATAAAACAATTTCCGCCCCCTATCGCATCGATGTCGAACTGAGCAATAGAGCCCGATTCCATTAATCATTCTTCGTCAGCTCCGATCGTTGCCAGATCAAACCGAAGGACTCATCAAACAATTTTGCATATCTTCATGTTGCTAAAAGAAACCTTCCCAACGAAATGTTTGTCAATGCTTTGCATGCATGGAGTGCCATCCATGTATGACAAATGTTGAATGTCAGCGCGATTGTCTGCCGATAGCAAGCAGGACACATTGCTCGGACATTTTTCGTTTTTTATTCATCAGCAATAATTTTGACTTCTTTCTTCACTCACCTGTGACTAGTACAATCTCTTTCTTATCCATATTTAAGCGTGTTATGTCTTCTAGGATCGTTTCACGATTAAGATGTGCGTATCGCCTTTTGCCTTCGGGACCTTTGAAGACACTGTGCGTATTTCCTAACACGTTTTGACTGCGAAGCCTTTTAAATAACCTTTTAAATAACCTGAAACTTGAATGGATTTTTTATTGACTTTGCAAGTTTGTTATGTATCTTGGGTTTTGATTTCCAAACTTGCACACAAGCACACACACGCACAGCCGATTGACACCTTCGTGAAGGCCAATTTACGGCCCCAGTTGCATCACGATCGGATTCATCGGCAGGCGGAGAGATCGTTACACTTTGTTATCAAGAAGCGCTGGCGCAGAGTTTGCGCAATCAAATATTGGTATACACACATAAACACCCACTACACAATGCCAAACACGTGGTGATCAGCAAAGGTATTTCCAGCCCGGGGTCTTACTGGATCGCGCACGTAAATTATATGCACGTGTCACCGAATAAAATGCACACCTAAGGCGAGCGATCGGCTGACTCTGCCCAGACACACCCGAAAGATACCGTCTTGGCGAAATGCTACGTCCAAGTCGCACGCCGTCCGCTGCTCGACTGATTCCAGCCAAGTCGTCCAAGTTCCTATCGTGACGTGATCCTACGCACCCACCGCCGAAACACAGCTCGAAGATACTTTTTCGCGTCACCTTTTCTTTCGTTTCCTACGAAATGGTTTTCTTTTGTTCCACTTCCCGCGATCGGTTCCTTGGCGCCTTGTCTCTCTCACTCTCTCTCTCTCTCAATTTCGAACCACTTGCCATCTCGATAACGCGCGTCAACTTCTGTCCAGCACTGTAAACCAACCCCTTTGCATGGGGTGCAAACGGGTGGTGGGTGTGAAAATGGAGGAAAATTAGCACGATCGCTGAACCGGCCTCGTACGCGATCATCTTTCAGTTTGTCCGCGAGGTCGCCGCTTATTATCACCGCGGAGCATTGTGATTTGGGTTCCAACCCACAAGGGGTGGATTTTTTCTTTTTTATTCTTACTTTTATCACTCTCTCTCTCTCTCTGTTTCGCGCCACAGTTTCAACCCTCGGAGAAGCCTAAAATTATGCAACTTTGGACGTATTCGGTGAGTTTTTGAACACGGATCCATGCGAAAGAGCGGATAATGACAACGGCGGAACGCAACATAGTGATCGCGGTGTCGGTGAAACAATTACCTTAATGTGTTTATGTTGTTATGCATAATTTGTTTATTTTGCTTTCTGGTTCAAATAACAATATTTGTGTTTCTACGAGTTGAAAAAAGAGATATGTTGAACAGGTTTTTTAAATTTAAATTAGAAAATTTCATATGATCGGTTGGCTCTGAAAGATTGTGTTCTTCAATAAATATGTATCCATTTCCATTGTGTGTTAAATACATTTTTAAGTCGTAGCTTGAAGAAACGAGCCTGGCAAAATATTACCATCACTCGGGGAAATTTCACCAATTAGAACTCAACCTATAAAGATCTACGCCAAGTGGACGAAGTAAGTGGCAGCTTAGCACTAAATTCGACATTCGGCAACCTAATAACCCTCAGGTCAGCCCATTATGAATTGACTCCCGGTGCATTAGTTGGCCCCGCACTGTGACCCCGGTATCGTTTTGGATTTCCGAGCGCATCCGGTACGTGAAGAAATGAATACATTAGCATGTTTGATCACAATTTGAACAGTTTTCAGCACCAACCGAGCCAATATCCTGAATGTGTCAAGTTAATCACCACCACCCGCGGCCACCCAGACTCCGCCGATCCATTCGATCGATCAATGCTTGATGATTATTAACCTCCTGGTCCCATATTAGCGCATTAGCATTCCCAACAGCAATTTTCCGGTCGCGTCCAGTACGAATGGGAACGAATTATTGCAGGAATAAATCACCAACGCGCTCACTTTATTGGTTTACCCGGGACACCGGATTTTTGGCGAAATTTGTGCAACATCCCACCAGACCTAAACCCGTGAAAATGCTTCCACACACAAACACACGCTCGCATATTTGGATCCAAACAACTAGCGCGGTTAGCGAACGCCAAATCGGTGCAGTAAAATTGATTCATTTCCGAAATGTTTGAATGTCAATAGTTTTTTGGCCCGACGGAAGCCGAGGTATGGTTAGCGGAATCGAGAGAAATGATGCGTCCGGCCGTAAAATAATGGCACCGAAAACCGCCTTCCTTCCCCGGACAGATGCGGGTTGATGAATTATCTACCGGGTCGGGGTTTCGGGTTTTAAAGGACGCTAACTGTGGGCCCACCGGCATAAGCGCACAAAACAATTCATCCGAACAACCCACCACCCCTTCTAACGGCCCCATAAGGCCAGTAACAGGTCCGCGAACTCAATCGATGACTCAATCGAACATGTTAATGCTGACAATAATTTTCCGAATGAAATCAATTAACACTAATTTTAATTAATTTTATCATATTTCATCGTAATTATTTACGCTCCCGGAGCAGGCGGTTCGGAATGTTCTTTCATTGCTGTTATTATTATTATTATTATTATCAACGTTATCATTCTCGGTTCGGTTTCATATAGAAGCTGTATCTATGTTAGTAGAACCGCTATTGATACCACCCTCAGCCTTTTGTCTGCCGTTCGAGTGTTGCGTGTTTAATGTTTTGCAATTTCAAAAACGGAAAAAACGAACCCCTACAGCCGAACGTTTTCTTTTTTGTTCGTCGCTCTATTGCACCAACGGATGTGAGCACAATGCATTCCGCATTTTATCATCGTTTCATTCGGATGAACGAACCCGTATTCAGCTTGCTTCCAGGGGTACAAGAGGGAAGCATTGGAAGGGCAATGCAAGGGATGGCGACAAGGACGTTCAGCATCCTTCCGTAACGGTTCCGACGCCATATTGATACGGCAATCTGTCAGTTGCAAATGTGGGCCAGCCACGTGCAGCACCTTCACTGATTCACTTGCTGATGATGACTGATTTAAAGGTGAACCATTGAATGAAAAAAATCGGCGATTTGTATTTTTAAATAAAAAGATGCTTGAACAGCTTAGATTTTCAAACAGGAACTTAGTTTCCCAACTGCACAGTATTGAACTTTATTGACTCCTGTTTTGACGATTTTCTAAACGAAAATCTCTCACTTTTGTTTTCATACAGCTCGATCCGTCTTGGAGCAGCAGAAATGTATCTGTGTGAGTTTTCAACATCGGCATTCTTATCGCGAACCCGTGATTGTAGTTCTACTGATGACTTCTTACTCTTATGGTGGAAAGCAGTAAAGTTGGATTAAGTTACCTGCATAACGAATTGACCTTAGCCGTCCAACATTCCCTTTTAAGACTTAAACATAATTCTAAGCTTGGTACAACATCCCCTCAAGACCAATATGAACCAAATATACAAAGTTAAGTGCCTTAAAATTGTATATTTATCCTGTCAGCCATCTTATTTGCCGCAGTCTCATTGCCTTAGCCTGCACTTGGTGAACCTTCCTAATTTGTTTCCTGACTATTCCCGTTAACGTAGTTTGAAGTTTATTTATGGATCAAACGATGCTTTCTGCCGATGCTGACCTTCTTTTCAAATATGGTGGTTTACACGTCGTTACAGTTTGGTATCTCAAGGCGTTATGTTTTGCAACAATGACGCTCAGTGCCGTCTTTGGGGTCAATTGCTATGCAATATCAAACACTGTATAACGTTCGGAACCGCGACAAGCAAATTGGCGTGTAAAGTTCTAATGGTCGCTAACGTTGTCGGTCTAGGGAGATTTGATTTTTAATACAACTTTTTGCCAAAATCACCATCCAAAAAATGAGTTGATGAGAAGTCGAACACAAGTTAAGAATGGCAAAAAAGGTTTTCTTATCACCACTGCTCAAGATCGCTTCAAATTGACGGTTTTTTGGACTGATACACCATTATCACCATTTGTCAAACAAAGGTCGCTGTGTAACCTTCTGCTAGAGTTAATCAGTAGCAAACAGTTTTACACAAGGAGGGTCATTTATTTGCGGTTTGAAGTTCATTGCGTACAAACATTTGTCCGTCCAGCCCACGTATCTGGAGAAATGTCTGCTCAGGTCCGTGTTGCAAAAGTGTTTTTAATTTTGGTTATTACATGTCACGTGCTAGTCGCGCAGGTCTCTGCGCAAGATATTCCATGTGGAATTAGACAGAGTATTCTACCACTGATCATTAATGGTACAGCTGCCAAGCTAGATAATTGGCCGTGGCATGCGGTTATTTACCATAAGTTTGAAAATACGTGGAAATACGCGTGTGGTGGAAGCATCATTGGAAGTCAATTTGTTCTCACTGGTAAGATTTTTGAAATGTAATAGCACACACTCTATTGTAGTAATATTTGGATGGATTGTTTTTCCAGCTGCACATTGTGTACACCTAGATAGACGTTTGCTACGGCCTGATCAGATAGCCGTACATGTAGGACGAGAGCGCTTAAACGAATCCTCCGAGTACCTGCAAAAGTTCGTGATCTCCGAAATTATAAATTACCCTGACTTCAACGTGTATAGTTTAGAACATGACATTGCCATTCTCAAACTTGCATCGAAAATTACGATGACACGGCTGGTTCAACCTGTTTGTATAAGGTATACGGAAGGAAATGGAAATGACATTGTAGGAATGAATGGAACAACGATAGGGTTCGGAATCAACAAAAACGAAAAGCCGTCTGATATACTCCTAGAGGCGACCCTTACCGTGGTCGATGTTTATACATGTCTTGCCAGTGATATAGTTTCTTACGCACGGACATTAAAACGTAACATGTACTGTGCAGGAGTAACATCGGGCGTCAGTCCTTGCAAGGGAGACAGTGGGAGCGGCATGTTTATCCTAAAAAATGGATTATGGCATCTACGTGGCATAGTGTCGTTTACCGCATTGCTCCCGGATGGTTCGTGTGACAGTTCCAAGTACACGGTTTTTACGGATGTTACTAAATACCGAGACTGGGTGTTGCAGCACATCGATTTGTGCAAAAATGATCGTTCTAGCAAAGATGCCATTTGCAATATTGGGAATAGATATGATCATGATTTCTTGATTGTAAGTGGTTCTTTTAGTTTCTTTCGCATTCCTTTAGATGGTGGTGAAGTCGTGACGATTAACAAAGATGCTAGAGGTTTGGAGCGTTTGGAGAACATATTGGATGTTGATTGTGTAACAGGACGATTTTATTCGGTTTATGAATACGGTATTTTTTGTTTCGACAATTACAACCTCACCGACAGTAAACACGTCACAAACGGAACCAGTGCAAACAGTGCGATTCACAGCGTGACCGTAGATTGGATCTCACGTCACCTGTACTGGACCGAAAACGATAGGATCAGCGTGGCAAGCATAGAAAATCCAAATGTGCGTACAGTTTTGATCAAGAATCTAAGAAATCCTACGACAATCGCCGTTGATCCGAATCGAGGAAAGCTGTACTGGATAGATTATAACACTGACGCAAAAAGACACCACATCGAGTGGTCCAATCTAGACGGATCCGATCGTCAATCGTTGCTCCATATTTACTTGCTTTACCAAACTTCCAAAATCCATGTGTTAAAGGCTACTGGAGAACTCTGTTGGACCGATGGACGTTCAAGAAAAATAAAGTGCATCGATACGAACAGCAAACAGATCCGCACGATGCGATTGATTGACTCAATGGGACCGATCGGATTGTTCGCAACTGATGAAATGCTCTACTGGGTCGATCCATTTGCGTAAGTGAACGTGAGGGTTTTCAACTTTAATTAACCTATCAAAAACATTATTTTTTCTAAATCTTACAGGGAAAAAGTTGACCGCGTTGATCTGCGCGGTGTTCGCCAAGAACCGTTGAGATTCAGAGATGGGCCCTATTATGCGCACGAAATTACTGGCATAACTGGCAACTGCACAGTGTTCTACAGTCCATGTGCATACAACAACGGTGGCTGTCCAGAGAACACCATATGCCTCCTCACTTCACGCTTCCCGTCAAATAAAATCTGTAAAATCATAGAAGTTCTCCCTTAGCAGTACGTTTAGCTAGTGAGAAATGAAATGAAGTGTTACGCATTGGTTGAAAAGTTAAGCGGATGGTGCTTTGTGTTCGGCTTGTTACAATGACAAATAATAATGTTATAATGGCAAAAGGATTTGGAAAATTTAAAGAAATAAAATGGAAAAACAGAACAGTTCAATACAGAAGGTAAGTTAGAGAGAACAGGTAACAGTTTTTAATGTTTTTCAAAAAACAAAAGCGCATTGATGAAACTATGTTTTTAAGAATTCTATCGATCGCCCAATTGATACAGTTTATCCGAAAATTGGGAATAGTTTGAGTTAGCTCAGCTCTTAACAGAAAGCGAATAAATTTGACGATAACTAACCGAATAAAGCAAACTATCAAAATTCTTACCGTTTGGTTCGCTGATATGATTTCTGCTAACCTCAACTACCAAAACAAATTAAAATTGTATCTATTCGATGTTTGGTATTGATCCACTCGAAACGAGATAACTCGATACACCAATCGGAATTATTATAAAATTGCAATTATGGTTTTGATTGTATTTTAATTATGGACAACAGTTGTACTTTTGATCAATTAAAACTTCGTTTTTTCAACCACTTCTTCCCAGTTGTTCTCAAAAGTCCAAGTTTGGTTTAATTGTTTCTGGAAGCACTACAGATCCTCCAACATCCGCTACCTGGTAGGATTTCATTGCTGATATTTGTGGCCATGTTGTTGAGTATCCGGTTGTATCGGTTTTTTCCACTCCTGCCCCAGAACCATCATTGCCGTCGGGAACGTCACAGGCTGCGAAATCTCCCTCCGATGTTAAAATTGGCGACGTAAATGTGTTGTATGGTTTTGTACTAACATCAACGCCATTTCCGCCGTCACTCGCCGTGATTCTTAAATAACTATGCTTATTTTTTTAACACTTACGTTTTTTTACAAATTTCTTTAACCACTGTTTGCATGTAAAAAATCGATAACGGTAGCCACTATACATGTACAAGTGGCCAGTTGTCACCGAAAACATCGTCCAACATGGAACGCCATCCGTCGCTACAAGTTGTTACATTCATGTTTGTACACAATTTTTACTTCCGCTTGGAAGGACGCAACTGGAATGAAAAAATATTTAATCCGGCACGATTGATACGATTGTAATGAGAATACACGGTTTAAACTACTGTTTAATGGGTATGGATTGGCAGCATGTCCCTTTGCTGCATGTAATACAATTTATGTGTTTTTGACTGTCTTTTAAAATACTTTCGTAGTGTGATTTATTTTCCAGAGGAAAGCGATGCTGAGGCAAAAATGAATAAATACTGAAAATGAATAATTACAGCAAACATCCAACAAACGGAGCCGAAAAAGAAAAGGTCCAGCTCAGTTTCAACACGCCACAAACACCTTCACCTTCTATGAGTCGTTAGTTTCAAACAAACGCACCGTAATCGCTACGCAGCAAGAAGTCGACCCACAATTGACCCTCTTATGATTAACGAAGATTGCCCAATTTTCACACCCGGATAAGCAAGTGGATCGGATCGGTGTTCACCTTTTTATTTCGTTTCCTTTCTTCTTCAATCTATCAATATCGTTTGAAACATATAATAATAAATGGTTACCAACCGAAAGATCGATAATGAAAAGAGTAACAGCATGACTCCCATTGACGGTTTCGATTGATTATTGTTTTTATTTTATTTTATTGGGCATATAATTTACAGTATCATTATTATTGCTGCACTCATGCGGGGGCCGATTCACCCGCTGTTCGTTAATCCTGTAATTTACGCTTGCGTCACTTCCGCTTCTTGCCTTAATTTCTGGCCACGAAACAATGGCGTAACACTAGAAGAAAGTGAGACCGATCGCTTCACGGCGTCGACCGGTAGAGAGAGCCACACGTGTTTTCGTCTGTTAACGCTTTTCCATTTGTTGTATCTCGTTCGCTTCGGCAACGTTCTGTATCGTCGAATCTGATCGCGTGATCTCACAGTTCGAATGTTAGACAGCATAGAGGATCACATCAAACTATTTCCTAGGGGTGTCCAACATTGTTTTATCGGTTTTTTTTCTCCATTCTACGCTTCTGTTATAAATTACTGTATTATTGTCCTTACTGTTCGAGCTCTGGGTGCAGCTGAGTTGAAATCGGACCAAGGCCGTAATCGTTTGACGCCTATTGCTTCTTGCTGTACGAAAAGGAAACCGATCCTACATCCTCACTCATCAAGAGGGGGATTGAGTGAATGGGGGAGGGAGGGAGGGAGGAAGGCGAGAGGGTGTTGAAACGTACATTAAGCACATCAACTGCCCTTTGCCAGTGAACTACGCGCTTGCTGGTCGTATCAAGACCAGCAGTACATCAATACACATTCCGCTGACGTATTCCTCTCTCTAGCACGACAATATTATCCTAATCGGTGTAAAGAACGATTAATGTTTGCTTTACAACGTGTAACGAGCTTAAATATGATCTTTTTGGATTTAAATACGTTTGTTTTACCTTTGAATTCGCTAAAAGTTTACCAGTTTAAATTCAGAAATCTTCAGCATAAATTTGGTTAAGCACTCTTCAAGCTTTAAGTAACGATTTTCTTATTTAGATTTCTAACCAATCCGAAAGCTAATTTAGAACTGCTCGTGAGAGGGTCGAATACCGGGTATGTTAAATATTGAATTTTGTTAACACAATTGACTTCAATCTTCGAACGTTTCGAATCGCTTTTTTAACAATGTTCAGTAGATATATTATGAATAATCTCGCCTTTAACTACTTTTACGGTTCTCCGTGTGACACTTTTTTTTTACTATACCGTATGAGATCATTGTTCATATGCTTATGTTGCGTTATGTTTGCTAGAAGGTATACAATTCTGAGAATGCAGAAAATAAGAATTTTTAAAAACAAAAACGAAAAAATACATAAAAACAGAAATAAGATTCCTACGATAATAATATTCCTTTATTCCAATTCCTTTGTAGATAAACTTATAAATTAAATCCAAGTTTTTACTTGTTTCGTACATCTTTTCTCATTTCAAAAATTAAAAAAAAAATTAAAAACAAGTGACCGATCCTTCCGCGCACCCAACCTAAACAGGATCCGTCAAAAACCTACAAATAATGACTAAAGTGCGGACCCGGGAACGAAAGCTAGTACAAGTTCGTCCTAACTACACACGCTTTCCTGCTTCCTTCCTTCCATCCGACTCCACCGCTAGCAAAACTCGATCAATTTTGACATTCTAAAAGGAAAGTACAGATATCCTTAACAGTTTTTCATTTCATTTAGTTTTTTTTTCCTGTCTCTTCCACACTGAGATTCGACCAAACCCCACGACCTAATGATCAGTCAATGAACGGCGTTTGCAACACGCACATTTGTGTTACTCAATACTATACTATCGGTTTACAGTAGCGTTTGTTCTGGCTTTTGGCATTATCACATGTTAAAAGTGTTGTATAGTACATCATCCGCCAAAACACTGACTCCGGGATGCACGCCATTCCCCGTTTTTGTTTTCTTTTGGGTGCCACTTTTGTAAAGGATCGCTGCAGGAAAGTGGTGATGCGTAAACGCAGAACTGAAACTGCCTTACCGTCATTTTTGTGGTTCTATTTGGCATTCTATATGTACTATTGAAGGTTAATAAGTTTACTAATGTGCTGCATGATGACGGTTCCAATTATGATTCGTGATTCCAATTCTGTAAGTACGCACACAACCCGATAATTTGGGATAGTTGCCGTGATCGGGTAAGGAAACCGTGAGGAAATATCCCGTCATACCATCACGTTTCATCTCATCTTTCCGATCGACTTCACGATTCCCTTCTAAATCGGTTATCGCATCCAACTTCCTGCTATACCGGTGGAGCACACGGTAATGTCCCTTGATGCCGGACCGCAATTCCCGCCCATCCACAGACCTGCAGGTGGATGGCACAACGGGCAGGGGAGGATGATGAATATGGTGTTAAAAATGCTTTAATGGACACTATGCTTATGTGTAGGTATGCTTAATCTAATGCAATAACAACGGGAAGCGTTTGTATAGTAACAAACATCCGAAAACACAGACACACACGCATCAACAATCACCCCGTTTCGATGGGACAAATGACCTACGCCAACAGCCACCTGAACCTCAGCCTGTTCACAACGCAAGTATTGCCCAAGTTTCAAGCCAATGTTCAACAGTTTGGGTTCGGATTTGGCTCTCACTTTCCTTCCACCACAGCTTTTCACCACTTGCAACGACCGGGTGGTACGGCCAACCGGGACGGTATGGTGGCTTACGAAGGGCACGGAAGCGGCACTCGGCATGTCATGCATCCGCAGGGCCGGGTACAGCATCAGTAGGACAGTGCCGATGGCGAGCGCGAGCCGACAGTGAAATCTTTATACTGCGAGAATACTGATATCTGAAAAGAGAGATAAACAAAGCCGTTGGGGATCAGAAAGGAATTAACTTTAAAACGGGTTTTTTTGGGAGCCCTAAAATTAGCCCCAATATGAGTCACCGCCGATGGTGTCGTATGTGTCAATCAACTGTTTGATAAGAAAATTCCCGCTATCGAATGCTACCACCTACTTCGGGAGCTTATCGGAAGGGCATCAAACAAACGCTCTCTTATCGTCCATGATCCGCACTGTCCGAAGTAAATAACTTTGGACCATTTTGCTGCCACGTTCCACATCGCGGGGTGAGACCTCGTGCCCTGGCCGAGATTCCGCCACGTCACGGCGCCCGTTTTCATCAAGTGTAAATTGATCTAATTGGCATAACTGGTTATTGCGGGCGTCATCGTGTCTGTTTCGTTTTAATTTCCCCTGCACGCATTACCTTATCTTTCAACTGCTGGCATAGTTGCAACGCGACCGTGAACAGCACCAACACCTCGTTCAACCACGGCACCGAACACTCAGCCTGGCACGAGTCGAACTTCATCGTGCCCTGAAAGTTCGTCAGCTGGTACGCGACGAAGATCAGCTTGTGGCTCTGGATGTAGAAGCTAATGGCCAGATCTTCCGGCAGGTTCGGCGAGAGTGCCTTCATGTTGCGGCCCTTCATCAGCTCCTCGATGGGCTTTTTGCGCGGCACGACGAGCGACGTGCGGCCGCGCTGAAGGGCCCCAAGAATGTTGCCCAGAATGTGCAGCACCTCGTCGGACGTTTTGAAGTGGTACGAGCTGTCCACGTTGTCGATGTGGTTGATGGCCTGCTGTAGGTGATTTGCCGCATCCTGCACCTGCTGTATCTTCCACGGATAGTCCTGGGTGATGGAGGTCCGCTGGATTTGCTGCTGCTGGCGCTGCACCTTAAAGTTGATGTCCTAATGGGGGAGAAAGAAGAAATACCAGAGCATCACTCATCCATCCGTAGGGCAACAATTCGATTAGTTTACTTACCGCATGCGTTATACTATCCCCGGTCAGGGTGACGATACATTTCAGCTGCTCTGGGGCGGCAGTAAGGACGAACTTGTCCTGCTTCTTGCCCTCGTTACCGTACAGCGGGACCGGAAACCGGTGGGCACACTCCACCAGGATGGCGTGCAGTTGCTTCAGCACCGAGTGCACCTCCTCGTGCAGTACCCACTCGAATTCCACCTGCTGTGATCGGTCACGACGGGCAACGAAACACCGGACCAGCGGACACAGCGGGATGTCGATGGAAAATGGTAATGGAAATCGAGAAACGGAGGAAGAGGCCAGAAGGAAAACTGATTAATATTACAACGATATTCAATTATCGCGCTGAACCGGAGTCCGACCGGACGGGCGCTAGTGGACACGCCACCAAGCTCTTCAATGATGAATTATTGTACACCAGATGAAGGCCATCGTAGGTTGCTGCGACACAAGAGTGAACAACCTTGTAGATAAATTTAGCCGACTCAAGCAGCAGCGAGCATACTATCAGTGCCAACACACCACTATCGTCGTGGGGCGCCTTGGTGATAGTTTGTAGAGTGCCTGCATGGGGATGCAAAACGATGCTAGTAGGCGGCGGCGGAGTGGGTGGTTTAGTAGGCTTTAGCAAAACAACAACATTACCATCCCCAGTACGCCCCCCTCCACACCTGCCCTAAAGTGTTTAGCGGGTGAAAGATATCGCTTCAATCGCGGCGATTATGCATAATCGTCGACTTGGAATGAATTATTGGCATGTCACGCTACGGGTTCGCCGAGACAAACGCTCTCCTTGTCACGCCGATTAGGTACAATCGTGACGATCGCAACGGTCTCTGCATACTGATAATGAAACCCACCCATCGACCCTTCCACAAGCACACACTCCGTGCGGCCGCCTTGTTGACTTACCAGATTTAGGGCTTCCTCCTTCTCGCAATCGGCCATTTTCTGCCCTACTTTACGCTGCGGTGGCGGACGTCTGTTGTACGGTCCGCTCCCGACCGACCCGTAGCTGGTGTTACTCGCCCGGACACTGCTGCTCCGCTCGAACTCTACCGCAGGCCGATTACCCGCGCGTCCGTCGGTGGTCGTGGCGTTCCTGGAAGCGGATGGGCCAAAGATGTTCTCCAAGTAGCGCCACCGTTGTCCCGCCGACGACGTGGAGGGGCTCGGCGTTGAGAAGGTAGAGGTGGCGGTTCCGCTGGAACTGGTGTCGGACGCGTCGAGCGGCTCCGAGAACGTTACTTTAACCCTTTTGCCACTCTTCCGCCGGGAGTGCGGTCTGCTGAACCAGTTTGATCCGCTGCTATTGTGTGATGCGTCCAGAAATCGAAGGATGCGAAAGAAAACAACACTTTAGTACGACTGCGGACCGGATCTATACAACGACTTCGATGAGCTTTACGCAATCGACACGATGTCAGCCCGCAAAAGGCAAACTTTTCTCCTGTTTCGAGCGACAAACGCACAAACAAACGAGACGAGTACCACGCACGAAGTGGGCGAATGGAATGTTTTGGTTTGCTGTTCGCGATTTGGTTGAAAATCGTCTGTGTGACAGCGGACAGTGCAGCTTGACATAAACAAGCTTCAAAAACCTTGGTCAAAACTTGAAATAATGGCTAATATTTCAATAACTTTTAAGTGTCTCTGCCAATTTTAGCAACTGACCCCTCAAATGAAAGGTCTTTTGAAGACCAACAACTTTGTACAGGTGAAAATGTATCTGTAGTTTCTAGTTTTTGAGATTCACAATGTAAAACGTGCGTCATTTGCAACAATCACACCGAACCGGTACGGTAAATTACCGATTGGCCAAGTTTGCGATTCGAAGAGAGGTCAAGTTTCCCGGTTCAGCGCATCCAATTTTTACGATAGTATAACCTGCAGGTTTAGGCACCTTGAATGGCAGTCTCCCATGGATTTTGCCGATTCTGAAGGGAACCTGTTTTGAACTTTGAAAAAAGCCGGTAATGTGAGCACGTGTTAGATCGACAAATTTTGATTGCTTTTTACACGTGACATTTATTTCCTTAATATGAGGAAATCCTTTAATTGCTACGTTGTAATCATGCACTGTAGCTCTATAGAAGTTTAAACAACATTCTCAAAACAACACTCTTTACATAGTTCACCCTTTTCGTTGGAAGCAGGCTTATCTTCCCCACTGTACCAGCAAATTTTTTTTATTAAACGTTTTTGGAAGGCATCGTAACATTATCTGTAGCAAAATTTTATCTGTGATCTTCTTTGCTCAGTACCGTGACTCTGTAGATAAAAGTCTGCTGCTGCCAGCAACAATCAAAAACACCCTCCTCACTACACTCGGTTCCCGGTGGCCGGTAACACTTTGACCAAAGGAACGCTTCGATCTTCCGACGCAAGATACGGGTCAGGCCAATGGACCACTTAAGAGCTAATTCACACAGGACTATGGAAACCACACTTAATATATCACGAGACTGGTGTTCCCGACATCGTTAACGCAACAAAGGTACAATGAGTACTTCAGTTGGGCGAGAGTGAAAGTGTGATTGTTGGAAGCTAAGCGCATGCTATCGCATATGATTAGCTTCTTATTATGACCTCATACTTACAAACGTAGCATTTTCTGATCCAGGGGATTTACCGCCGCAACTTGACACCGTGTTTTGGAAATTGGGAAAAACAACTACTCCTTCCCAAATGTAGGGGGATTGAAAAGAGAAGAACGACAGCCAACAAGGAAAATAAGAGCAGCTTCTTCCGACGGTAGAATTTTGCGTTCCACACAAAAACCCGCGTGATCAGCACCCGCGTGCTCAATGTATCTCGTTTCACGCTCACATGTACGGGTATTCAGGGGTTCGAAATTTAGGTTCGATAATTGACAAAATCAACAGATATGATAAACAACAGAACGCGGCCAACTCCACTTGGTCGGTTCGAAAGACGGTAACCGTGACGTCCCTGATCACAACTCGTTTGGTACACAACTAACTAAGACACAAACACGCACACACAATCACGATCACTAGTCTGGCGATCCACTGACGCCGATGCTGGATGTGCCAACAACTGCCGGAACCATTGGGGCGACAATTGGCTGCCGGGTTGTTGTTCGGGCCGCTTCCACAGATTGACTAGTTTGTGATTTCGTTTTTATGTATTCACTTCCATACCGGCCGCACGGTTGAATGTTGATAACGGGCGCTCACCACCCATCCCCCATCCTCTCCCATCTACCTTTCCAGCCACCCTACCCTACCAGATCCGCCGTTGCTGATAAGCCACGATGCTATCCGTGGCGCCTTATACTATTTCTTTCCACCAAATCAGCTGGACCATGTGATGCAGATATTCGTCGTGACCTTCGCCGTATGACAGACAGGTAGCACACACCAACACACACGGGGCACGGGGTCTGGGTAGGGGGCGCGGGTGCTGTCCACAGTTATTAATCAAGCGGAACATGACGCATCGCCGTTCCGCGATCGCGGATTTGTTGTCCGATGCTCCGCGGAAAGCACCGGCGTGGCGTGAGTGACAGCTGCCGGCGGGGAATGATTAGACAGACGATGGAAAGCAAAGGTTACGTCCATGCCTCCCCGTCCCACCCCCTGGTGTCATGTTAACATCCCTCGAAGGGTCACCACCTCCCGATCATGGTTTTGGTAATCAACCGTGCACCGTCACAGCATCTTTCTCCGGCAAAAGTGAACGCTTCGCAATCGTAATGCTCTATGTTGATTTATTGCTCCGGCTCGGCGTAGTACGAATCTATTTAGCAAGAAAAGCAAACAAGCACCAACGGTTTATTACCATGACCGATCGCAATGAAGAGAATTGAGAATCTCCTATCAGTTTTTAGGATGGTGTTTTTTCGATTGAAGTGCTGTCGTAATCGTTTATAATTATATTTTACATTACAAGCAATTTATTTAGCATTGGTATGATCACTTTGCCCAATGTTTCGACACATTAATTAATATTTACCGATCGATTGTTTAGAGTATTGAGAGACATATTATATAAATATTTAGAGACTCTTATAAAACTTTTATAAAAAGGCTAAACTTGTGAAAATAACTCATTAAAGGATCTAGAGTGACCATGGAAGAATAAGAAACAATCGCCAGGATTCGTGAAAAATGTTTAACAACACGACGTGCAATTTAGTGAATGATAAAAATCCACTGTTAAACACAACAATAAAAAAGAACGTACGGAAATCGTGTAGTATTTGCGTCGAGGAACCAGTTTTCATAAAATATGGCACAACAATTTGAAACTTAAAAATTCATACGTTATATAGAACCTTAGATAATATTTGAAGCTGGGAAGTAAATCATCAGCCTAGAACCAATAAATAAAAGTGCATCTGCAGTAGTTTGACTTCTAATCTTGTACCTTTTACCAACCATTAGCCATCATAGGCAATAATTCACAATTTCAACGGCTTTCCACCACCAACCGTTTCCCAAACACCCAATCCTCAAGATGGTCGCTTTCTTTGCTTCCCGCCCGATCCGCATTCGAAACCACGCGATCGCGAGAACAACTTGTTGGATGTCATAAATAAAGCTGGAATTATCTTTTCGCCTTCGACGCGACGGTGGCGGTGAAAAATCATCATCATCATCATCATCAGCGCGCAGTCTGGACTGCTGGCGTGGGTGGATGGGTGGGTAAAATTCGCGCACGAGCTCACACAACCTCCGCCCAACGCATTCAAACGTCGGCGTGGCGTTCGGTGACGCGATGATGTCAACCCGTGTAGGTGAAACCTCTCGTTACCTCCAGTAGCCGGTACGACCGTTTTTTCTTTTACAAGTCGTTTCTCATCCCGTGTGACCCCGAAAGGTGGCTGAAACATAAAATACTAAGGTGCATTAGAGGCTTCGTACGATGAAAGCTGTTCTATGCACAATCGAAAGGGAGACAAGGATTTACTAAAGAAATTCAAAGGGGAGAACTTTTCTAGCACGTTGTGGATGAAACATTTTAGTTAATTCCTCACACCACGCATGACGTTCCACTCGCTCTAATATATTACCAGCAGAAAATTCAATTACCCTATCATCCGTCAGCACATGGCCGTCCATCGCAAATCTCCAACAGATGGTGAATTTTCGTTTGGCTGCAAGCCACTGAAGAGAAAGAGAAAACGAGTTGTCTTGTTCTCGGCTGGTACAGATTGTGGCCAGTTTATGACCTGCTAATTGTGATTCCGTGGCAATATCGTGCCAGCATGCGGTCGATCTTACCAGCGATACAATAAAATTATTGCTTTCCTTGGGGAAACGGGAAGGTTTATACTTTAAAATACATTTTTTGACGAATTTGTAATGCGACTTATGGTTGTTCTACACTAAGCACTAATTTTTAACATTCAAAGCATTTTTTCTATTTGTTGCTTAATGGAGATAACTGCACCTCCGGAAGATTCAAACCCATTTCACGATCAAGGATCTAGCACACCACAGAAACCTTGGACATACCAGATCAGTGCACTTCACCCTCAAGCGTGACAGCACCCAGCTTCGACCTAGCGTCAGTATGTCTCAAACAATTTCCTCTTGAAGAAACACAAGAAAACTAAGAACCTGCGAGAAGATGACAACTGCACGACAAACTCAACCGGCTGCAGTCCACTTTGTTCGGAGTACGTTGCTCAGAGAAAACAAAACCATAAACTGCATACCGAGTTTTGTGTGGGAAAACCGAGTGTCGAGGGTGGAATAAAAAAGTTTGGCCTGATGTACTGTTCCTGCGGCGCTACCGGTACGACGCACGACGGTTCGTAAAACGCCCGTATTTAAAAATAGACCCACTTCCAACGGTTATGATTTATGCGTCCCGTAGTTTCCGAGAAACGATAAACGGATGACGGCATCGGAGCCGAGCCGACGGGTGGAAAACGGCCCAACAGTGGTCCGTCCGGTTACCCGGTTTGTCGTCAAACGGAAGCGATCGGCGAATTGATACAGCTATAGCTTTATAATGGCCGGTGACTGCGGATGGGTTGACGCTCTTCAGAAGATCGCTTTGGGTGGGATCGAGTTGGTTTAAGAGTGCGCAGGGTAGAGAACGAATCAATATTTTGGAGGAATACTATAAGAGAGGTTTGAAAAAGATAACAATAAAATGACAAGGTGAATTCCTTCAATTAGCAAAAACAGATTTTCCGATAGAATTAAACACAACACTTTTAAATTATTTTACGGTGGCTAAACTGACAAAAATATTATTATTTTATAGTTCAATCTGTTGAAAAGCTGTAGCTGAATTACATTATGGTGTTCTAAAACCATTTTAAACAGTAGATTCTAGGTTGTCAACTCAATTTTTAACGAATCAAACTAATTTCTTATGTTGTATTTAAATTTATGTCCAGTCAGTTGCTGCTGTAAAGCGTAACTTTGGACAATCACAAATTAGATGCTGCGAAAAAAGATATAGATGCTGCTTTACCAAAACAAATCCAATAACATGCTATGTTAAGCAAGTATCGAAACCACCAACGCCTTGCACAGCAGGTGAAGATCGCCCACCACTGAGTCGCCGCGGGAACTCGCGCCCTCGACGGAACATCGGTTGATTTACACCGGACAACAATACAAAACGGTTGACCATAGCATTTAAGGAGATACCAGTCCAAATCGTGCATGAAAAAACTGTAGAATGATACTGTAGAAATGAGAAGAATCCCCAAGATAACCGTTCGAAAACAAAAACCAAACAAGTGGTACGAAATGTTTCGGAACGGTCCCTCTGGGACTACTAATCAGGCTGGCGGTCGTGAAAAACATCCCATCACAAGTCGAACGGTTGGAACGCTTGAGTGTGTGTCTGTTAGGCGGGGTGGTTTTAGGGAAAACGTTTCCCCCGGTTCCGTAGGTGGACGCAGCAATAACCGGCCGGCAGAAACGGGCCGGCGAAGTCATGGCGAATTGAATAACCAATAAATATTATGATTAACCGTAATGTACACAATGTAAATAAACGATTTGGATTCTCGGTTTTTTTTGGCTTTCTTCTGTTTTATGTTTGCTCGCTTCGGCAACCTGACGGAATTTTCCTTCACGCCCATAGTTCCATGCAGCGTGAAAATGGACCGTATTTGCAGTCGTTTGCCAACGGTGGGAAAACAACCGACTACAGGTTTTTCGGACTCTTCAGCCGCATTGCCTGCACAATGTGTGGTTTTGAGAAATTTATTCTTCGACCAAAGGACGCAAACAGTTGTAAGTCCATTTCAAATGGACCAGTAGGTGAAATGGCTTTTTCTTTTTCTGTCGAAAACACACTTTGAAATCACCTTTCCAGCGTGGGTTTTTCCACGTTCGTTCCTCACGAGTTTTAATCGCAATCGTAGTGTAATAAAAGAACACTGTTTTCATTTGACACCTGCTTTCAATGCAATATTTCCGAGGATGATGTGTTGGCGGCATATTTTTCTTTCCTGAACTGTTTGTTTTTACATCACGGAAAGCCAACCGCTTCCACTTTCCCGTAATTTCCTAATTAAACTTGGTAGTTGAAACGTTAAACAGCAAAAGGGAACACAAAGGTGTTCTTTCATTCAAACTCCTCCATAGTGAATTTCCTCACATTGACCCACATTGGCGCCATTTTGCGCATCGCTGGAACTGACCAGCTCCGAGATGCACATTACGCCCTACAGTCGGTGCACTTTGCGGTCAAACATTTCCGAGTAGAATTCGCCGAAGCGCGAGCATTTTCCTCGGTGCAGCTATTTTTACCGGCCACCCTTCGACTCCGGCCGTGCAATGGAAAAGCGGGCAATGACTAGCGGCCACGCGTCGATCTCAATCACCTTCCTTCCTTCCCTTCCTTTTGCCCACCGAAGAGTGAATGCAGAACACCACCCTGGAAGCGATGGGTTCCGTTTTTCCCTTGTGCCGACCATTCCGGTTTTCGGTGGTACATTACTTCCACCCGAGGATTTCCCGGCTTCCTTTTTTTCTGCCGCCGAGCGGGGGCGGGCCAATTAAGCCGACTAACTGCGACACTTGTAGCGCACGAAACACACGTCCAAGTCCTTTGTGCGCCGCCAGAGACAACCTTGAACCGGTTTAAGTGGCCACGCGAAGGTGAGAAACCGGTGGACGATCACTCCGCTGCTGGATGCAGTTGCACTTGCAACCTGTCACCTGTCAATCAGCCAAAGGTTCACCAATGGCGGACGAACGAACGCCCTTCTGATGAGCAACTTTGATTCATTTCTTTAATAGGCCATACTGAAAAATGAAAGCTGAAGCGAACAAAATTATTTCCTTCCCGACGGAAATGCAATGGGGAACCAAGCGTTTTCAGGTCATTTTAACAAGGTTAAAGAGGTGAGAAAAGAACAAAGATATCAACTAAATGGAACAGGAAAACAACCTTCTTTGGGTCATTGTGAACAACCTGACAAAGGCCAAAGAAAAAAAATATCAACAAGAAACATTCCGAACAGAATTTTCGGGAGAGACTTCTTGAAGAAATGTGTCACGGAATGCAATCATTCGTGTCAACTCGAGAGGTATTTTCATGTTATTTATTAACTGTTTGCAAAATCCTTAAAACCTTGCTAAAGAATTTGATGGCATATTTTAATACTTTCTGTTGGCAGAGAAAAAGAGATAGCTACCCTTTTTTCTAGAATTTATTATTTACTCTTGCTGATTTGTTTTTCTTCCCCTGAGGTTAACGTGTAGTAATCGTCTGTTACGCCATTACTAGTTCTAACCGGTTGAACAAACGTAAGAACTATTTCTAATACACGAAAGAAGCACGACACAACGCTCTCAAAGGCAATAATTTGTCAAACTCGCTCACGTTCTATCTTGGTCGTACCGATCTTCCCCCGTTGGGATCAGACCTAAGAAAACGTTCACCCAGACCGTTGGCAGGAAGAAAACAATCATTACCGTACATCATTCGTGGCTACAGTTTTGGTTTGTTTTTTTTTCTTCCCTCGTCTTACAACGCAGATTGGACAAATTGTACTCTAGAAACGTAAAATGAGAAAACCCTCGAACGATCGGTGAAAGGCAAGCCGAAGCGACATCGTGGTACAAGCGACAATGTATTTTTGCAAGCAGGATTTCCAACCCCGCCCGACGGCGCAAGATTTCCCTGCGCGAGTAAATTATTCATCCTAAGTTCAAGAGACGCGAACTCACTTCATTCAGCTTTTTAAATTCGAAATAAATTGCGCTACCACCTGCCGTCTTTTTCGTTCGTCCCATTGACGTCGCCTTGTTTCTTTCTTCCCGTATTGCTTTTAAGTTGTTTCTCTTCAGTTTTTTCCTTTTCAATGAGGAATGTCATCCGTCAGGGTACGCTGCAACGCGATTAATCACGAAAAAGGGGCAAATATTTTTCGGGGCTCGTCTGCTTGGGGCGCAATCGCATTACTTGACCGGCTAGCCACGATATTTGGTACGCAACAAACAAGCGGGCAATTATCTCTCACTCAGCTCAGATAATATCGACGATGGTGCACTCAGTTGTAATTAACCATCGCAATGTTATTGTCTTCGACCAGCGCATTCGACGACGAAACCCAATGCGACCAGGACAATATCAGGCCGGTCTGTTCAAAATAACCTAAAATTATAGTTTTCTAGCGGTTTTCACCCCCGAGACGGAAGGTTATTGTTGATCAACAAAGCTCCCTGTTTCCCTTGGGGTTCGATTCCTCATGGCATTGGGTGGTTGTTTTCCTCTTTGGATGGCCACTGACGTGTTGTTGAGCATGCAAATGAAAATTAACATTGACAGCGTATAACCTGTTTTTCTCATTGTTGCGTAGCTGATGTTCGAGAAAAATCGTCAAACTGTGATTTCCCTGCATGTGATAGACAGCAAAATCTTCTCATAACAAGATGTTCTATTTTAACGAGTGGTAAACAGATGAAATAAACAACAAGCGTGAACCAAAATACATTATTTTCAACAAATAATTATACTATCTGTGGGAAGTTCTACTTCCAGGTTTTAACGAAATGCAGAATTTAAATTTTTGCTTGTACAAACTGACCTAAACTGACCCTTATTACGCCAAACTTCAGCTTATTTGAAACTTTTGCCGATTCATAGTAAGATCAGTATGTTCAACGTGTGAGCAAATTAATGCAGTAAAATAAGCTAAACTTTAGTACGCCCAGAATCTGGAGAGCTACAAAAAGGATCTCTGAACCAAATAATTAAAATTCATAAATAAAAGTATACTAAATGAGACACATCTACGCCAATGATAATAAAACGGAACATAATAATGCAAGCTAAATAAATACTCCACGTTTTCTTGTAAACATTCCTGCATGTGGTTAAAGCTATTGCTTTTAATGTGGCATTTTCACGTTGCGAAATATTAGTTTTCTTTCAAAACACACTCAGATGTAGGAGAAGAGAGTATTAAAATGTTAATGTTGATTAGTCAGAAAAGTAAACAAATATTGTAAAGTAATGTAAACGTAAATATTACAGACCACAAAGGTGAATTAAAAATGATTAGCTTAAAACATAAATTAAACCAATACATATATTAAATCTATTTGGCAGCCTCATTTATCCAGCAATCACAATACCGATAGTCCAGTTGCAGTTCGTCTCACAGCTGAAAATCGTATCCCAGCGGCAAATCCGGCCACGAGCTCGAGTCGACAGTCATTAATCTTCCGGCGAAAGGCGCTGGTAGGCAGTCGACCCAGTGTGTTTACATTCGTTTGACCCGACCGCCCTTCACACACCACTGCCCTCCGCAAACATTTTCCGGCGGCCGGCCGCGTAACAAAAGTCAACATCGGCTGCATCGGCGGCGCGAACTCAAATGGCTACAAACGCTCACATGCAGACGGGCAACGGTGCAACGTAATTCGGCCCACATGATCTCAAAACCGACCCGGTTCCATAAACGCAAACATTCTGACCACCCTTAAGAACGCAGCGCGTTTCGTCTCGTCTCGATTTTCCGGGGAGCGTGTGGGAAACCGAGCTCGAACGCGTGGCAAACAGCTATAAGGGTGGACACGATCGCGGCTTCGTGCACGCCGAACGACGCCGACATGTGTTTTTACTACACACACACACACTCTTAGGAGGGAAGTTCAACCAACAGAGTTGGTAGAAAGCAACTTTATCCACAACCAAATGGATGAAAAGAAAATCGCAAGCGCTATGGAGTGGGACGTGAGGGGTTCTGTTTGTCCCAATTTTCCGCCGGCGCGATCAAGCCGCATCAAGCGCACGAGAAAATGCTACTGCTTTCGAGCCCGATTCTAGCCGCTGCAGTTACGCGCAATACCGCGATCGTTTGACCATCGTGCAGATACAAACACACGCACACTCGGTCGTTCCCTCTTCGAGACGACGAAGGGACGCAACGGGTCGACTTTCCATTGGGTCAAGCTAATAAAAACCATCCGTTCGTCCGTGGGCAGCAATAGTAGCGTTGGGAAAAGCGTCTACAGTGCAACGGAAAGCAGCATTTGGGTCCATTCTTCAGGGCCAGCACAACCACTAGTGAAACACAGCCAGTGTGGGAGAAAACCATAATAGCGCTCCAGGAGAGAAAACTCCTATAAGAAGTGTCGAGCAGCACGAACCGAAAGGGAAAGCGATCAGGAAGCGAACCGTCCGGCGATCAGTCGATAGTGTACAGTCGTGTCGGCAGCATCCCGTGAAGGAAAGCTAGTGAAAGTTCTTCGTCTGTTCAGTGTTCTTCGAACCCACTTACAACACTAGCCATGGTTAGTAGATCAGCTTGGAAGTCGTTATTTGTGATCATTTGTGTGTCATGTGAAAAATTGAGTTTATTTTTGGAATGAAAACTGTGCTCACTTCATAGCGATATAATGAAACATAATTGAAATTTGAAAAGCAAGCGGTGATATAAAACATTCAAAGTGAAATTGTTTAAAAAAGATCGTCAAGTCAAAGACGATTCAAAAGAGGCAAATTTCGGTTAAAACAAGCAAAAACGGATGTTCAAAAGCTATCCGGCTATTCAAAATTTTAATCCTCAGTTTTTATAAATTCCAGCAAAAGTGAAAATTTTACAAAGCTTAAATATACTGAAAGATAAACTATCTTTCATCGAAACATAAAAAAGATTTTTGAAAAGAAATAAAAAGGTAGCTCTTTTTGTAATAGATGATCATGAACTTAAACAAGGCCAAGAAATATTGAATATTTAAAGATACAATTTAAACTTATTCAATGTGAAAAAACTAAACAAACAGATTATAACTACTCGAGCTTATAAAATTGTCGATCTCCAGGGTTTGATGAAAAGGCAATCCTAAACGAAATGAGGCACCAGGCGTCTCCATGTTGCATCAATAAAGTTTTAATGTAGCAATTTTCGGTTTCATGTATCGGGTGGAAAAAAACTCCCCGACAAGACAGACGAAAAATGGTGGACATGGAAAAAGAACACCGAAAGCCGAAAATCCAGGTCAACCGGCTGCCCTCCGGATTTTCCGACCGAAGTGTTTTTTTTCCACGATGGAGACGCCCGGTTAGTGGAGCGGCACGGGGTTGACGCGGCGTTTTTTCTGTTTTGTGCGAGAAGTGGCCTTCGCAGCAGCATGTCACATGGGAAAATATAGTCTATTTTCCACGCCACCAATGTGGCGAAGAAAAATTGAAAACTCTTGCTTCTTTACATGCCCCGTCCTTACCGAATCTCTTACGTCTCTTTCCAGGATGATCTCACCCCCGAGCAGATTGCAAGTAAGTATTACAACACTTTCCAATCAAACAACTCCCACTCGCACTCGGGTTTGGTTGTTCTGAGCGTGGGGAAGGAAAATCGTCACCGAAAAAGAAAAATACCCCCACAAAAAACAGAGGCGAGAGGAAAAATATTTATAAAAAATGGCAAACACATCGTTCAAAACCCTCCAAATGCGCCAACACGCTCGACAACGTTTCCAGCGACAAACATGGATACATTTCGAACCACTCGAGGTTGAAAATGACGAACATTTAACATGGCTTATGACGTCGGTCGAACGTACGATCGGTCCGCAATCGGGCGCCATCTGTTTGTAGTGTGTCGTTTCTACTTCCATTTGCTTTCAACTTCTATTTTCCTTCACCAAAGAAACATGCCGCTGCCAAAATAGCGTCCCACGCTGGGGCCACGCGACACAAAGTCCTCTTCCTCAAGGTCTTTGCAATCCCGGTGTCGAACTGCTTCAATAGCACCCATTGAGTAATGACTAATTGCCTGTATCCGGCCCGTCGCACGGAGGTTTAAGAAAATCAACGTTTCGGCGTCGGTTCCTGTCGGAAAAGTCGTAACACTTGGCGTCCTCAAATCGCTGAGCCAATGACTCGCAACCATCTGAGCCACTCATCACCGACCGCCTCTGGCTTGCGGTTCAAACCGGATGGATGAGTTGTTTTGACTCGTGCTCGAACGACTCCTTCCCATGTGTTTTGTTTTTCCCAAACCCCGTTCGGGGAAATCCATCCATTTGGGAGCAACCCTCCCCCCTGATCGATGTTTTGACAGCCTTCACTCATCGCCCGGCAACGATCGGTATCGATTTTTCCGATTTTTATTTTGCCATCGGATCGTCACGTCGAGATCGGTTGTTGCTCCACATTTTTTCGCTTTTTTTCTTCGGTTTTTTTCCGATCCGATGGTTGTGATCATTACTCAACAAATACGTTTCCCTGCTCTGCTTTTGAGGCAGTTATTTTATTTACCCGATCAGCCCTGACTCATGAATTTAGTAACCCAAATTTGTTTGGATGTTGTTCCGCTCTCCCAAAATACTGAAACCAGTTTCCGATTACTTTTCTCAACCATAGACCCCTCCCGACAAAAAGGAAATGCATTGAAATCACTCCGACTGGCACAATCTGATATGAATTTCCCAAAAACCTCAGACCAAAGCAATCCTAACGTGACGTAGAGGAACGGGTTTCGTTCCATTTGTAACCGGTCCAAAAATAAGTTATGGATTATGCCTACGATGGCAGTCACGAACTCTGGCCAATTTTAGCGAGTTTGTTGTGGAAAAGTGTATGCTTGTTTTTTCGTTTTGTTTTGGTGTTCGTATCGTTTTCTCTCTCCATTGAACATGGGTTTTCACCCTTCACCTAAGTCCAGGACCAATTGGTGGTAGTTGGTGGGAAATTTATTTATCGCCTTCCTCTGAAGGAAGGGAAATAAATACCGCCAAACCGATGTGAGTAATGAAAATTAAATTGTAAATTGCACTTGAATGTGCTAATTATTTCCGTTGGGAAGATTTGAGTAATCATTTTTTTAATTGAAATTATTTCGACCTTCAAATCCAAACATCCTCTTTTTTCTAAAATTCAAATCATTTAATACTGATACCATTACACTGCTTTAAACCGATGGTAAATTAATTTTTGTATTACGTCATCTCAAAATTAAAAGTTGATAGCCATGAAACATAAACTAGTATTATATCACGGGGAATTTCATATTTCAAATTCTGCTTGACTTATTCTACTAAAAAAATGTTTACAACCTATAAGCTAAACGAAAAAAGTATTAAATAATGTAAAGCTCCTTGTATATTAATCAATAAAAAAGATGGATTATGAAAAATTTTAAAATTTGCTAAAATAAAATATATAAAAATTGCAAACAGTACAAAAGCCAATAATACCAACGAGGAACACAAATGTAACAACTGAAAAAGGAAGGTAAAAAATCATCCCAAAGTTCATCGACCCCGGTAGAGCCACGGAAACATAATATCTACGCCGAACCTTTCACGGTCCAATTAAACGTGGCCGCTCGATTGCGAACATTTATTTCGCTGGCGGCAACAAGCCTCCCTGTTGCCATTGGCCCTGTCCGGCGATGATCCTGCGAACAATTACCGGCTTCAGCTGATCGTTGGGCCGAGGTGAAGCTGTACCTCGGTAGCACATTTTCACTTTCATAAGCATGATCAGGGCGAGTGGTGGGCCAGATTTGGCAGATGGCCAGTGCGAGCAGTGCGTTTAGGCGCTGAGGGAAAATCTCGACGGACTCGAGCAGACGTCAAGCAGACGATAGACGGCCGCTTGGGTGGAAGCTGTCCGCTCGATTGACATCGCTAATTGGGCGGAATTCGTTATTGGCACTGCCCGTCGGATGGACCGTGGCGAATTAGATAGTATTCGCCGTCCCAAGGCGGAACCCCCGAGTTTTATTTGGTTTTAATGATTTTTTTGCCATGTTATTTCAATTTCAATTAATACACATCGACTAATGTGAACATCAACCATCCATCCAATTGGCACTTTGGTTCGGGTTTCTAACGACCGGTTTTCGCCTTATTCCCCGCAGTCCTCCAGAAGGCTTTCAACAGCTTCGACCGGGAGAAGACGGGCAGCATCTCGTCCGACATGGTGGCGGAGATTCTGCGGCTGATGGGACAGCCCTTCAACAGCAAGATCCTCGAGGAGATGATCGAGGAGGTGGACGAGGACAGTGAGTATCGCAAGACTTTCATCTCCATCTTAAGGAATTTCCTTATCACACCTATCTTTTATCCGTATCTTCTGCAGAGTCGGGCCAGATTGAGTTCGCCGAGTTCGTGACGCTCGCCGCCAAGTTCATCGTGGAGGAGGACGAGGAGGCGCTGCAGAAAGAGCTGCGCGAGGCGTTCCGCCTGTACGACAAGGAGGGCAACGGATTCATTCCGACCACCTGCCTGCGGGAGATCCTGCGCGAGCTGGACGATCAGCTGACCGACGAGGACCTCGACATGATGATCGAGGAGATCGACTCCGACGGTTCCGGCACGGTTGACTTCGACGGTAAGTTCCTTGGCTACCGCCTCTGACGTCAGGTTCTTCCCTTCCTTCCCGGCTTGTAAACAAGACTACCGCGACTATCATTCTCGAACAACCGTTCGGGGTCCGGATTACGATCGCCAGTCCGGAAAACGCCATCGCGTACGCGTAGCCATAACTTTGGTTTCACTCTCGATGGCCGCACGCTTGCCATAACATCGAAACGCCATATGCCCCCTTTCGAGCGCTCCTAGCTGCTAGCGCAAAACCCTTTCCCAAGCCGGAAAAGCGCACGCGAGTTGATGTTTACGAAATCGGACAAATAAACCTTCCGAATCTCGATCGCGCTGCCGCCGACACGACGTGTATGCGAGTATGCGTGTGTGGACCGCGCCGTAGCCACTATAAACATCTCATAAATGCTAATAATAACAGCCACAACCGCACCGGAACGAGCCCTTGCCAAACCGGTTGGGGCCAAGAACGTTTTGGTGCGTTTGTTGTCGTCTTCGAACCGGTGTACGCATTGTGAAACGGTCGGTTTTCCGAGTTGGGTTGGGAAAAATCTTAACTGTTTGACGTACGGTTTTTGGGGAACCATTTTGGAGGAAGATTTTCCATTCACAATATGCTTCCTTTGTGAGTTTCGAGTTTTCTCCTATGGTTACAAAATGTCATTCAAACTAATACACCCTTTAGGCATGTGGATGACGATGAACCCCGAAGAACTCAGCCGTCCCATCCCGATAATGGGACTTCAAATTATCGTTATTCCAAAAATCCTCCTAAATGCTGTTCGTCGTAAACTGTTGCCACTTTTTCGTTGATCCGTGGTTTATGCAACCGTAAATCAAGCCCCAAAATTACGACCCATACTTAAAGCGTGCCATAAATCACCAAAGGAAGCACCATGTCGGGAATTCTATTTGAGAAAGCCTGCACATACACACGCTCGTCCTCAGCGGCAGGACGTTTCGGACAGTTTCCGAGCTGGCAGCAAACCACGGATCCTCCTCGGGGATGTCGATCATTGCGACGAAACGTACGATCGTAAACCGATTCGATACGGGGCCGGGACAGAACAAAACCATTTTCCGACACAATTTTCTCTGTTTTCACGCTTTTTCACGATCGGTGAAATGTGAGGTCTCGTGTCCACGTACGGTTGGCAAAAAATCTAAAATTAGTCCAGAGAGCTTGAAGAGCAGCGGTGTTTCCCCCGGGCCATTTTCCACGGGATAGGATCAGTTTCATCGGACGTGCGGTGGAAATTTGTGTAGGACGTAAATAAAAGAGGACTTGACGATCACTCGCCATGGGACATACATTGTCCAGGCGGCCAACAGTTGGCGGTAATCTGTCGGTTTTGTCTCACGGCAGCTACGTGTGTTTTGAAAATGGTGCCAAGAAAGTACATCCAGATGCGATTTAAATGTTGAACAGAGGAAAAACAATCCAGAGCGGCATCCAACGGTCTTCGGAGGTGGTTGTAATGAATTCCAGCACAATATTAAACTCTCACTGTGTCGGTTGTTAAAGGCAGCTGTTCGCATCATTTTTCCCATCTCGCTGACATCTTTTACTACAGTCTCGAACTTAAACAACAGACCTGGACGCACAAACCCACAACGATATAAAACTGCGATAAAATGTTCCTAATCCCTCTCGCACGCTTTTTATTGTTTCAGAATTCATGGAGATGATGACCGGTTAAGTGGACCACCTCCATCGCTCGTCCCGGAACTGAAGGCGCATAGGGAGGCGAAATTTTACTTCTAATCAAATGGTGCTACACCATCATACTTCGGTATCATTATTTATTGCATTCATACACACTTGCACACATACACGCACTCAAGCATACATACACTTACAAGTCCCTTTTTTGTCCCTTTTGGTCCAATCCTGGTAGCTTCCATTTCCAACGCTCTTCATTAGTTGTTTTCCCAAGACCACCATCACCCCGTTTTTCCTTCCCCCGTACCCTTGGGTAATATCAACCCCTCTGGGGGCCAGTCCCATTCATCTTCCTTCTAGTCGATACGATTTGCTACAATGGATTACTGAAAATTCTTAAATTAAGAATGGTGGACATCTTGATCTGTCTGGTATCTCATAGTGGAACTACCGCGCAAGTTTCGTGCAGATTTTTCAACAAGATTTTGCCGTCAGGTATTAGTTATTGGAAGATTTTTACTTACGTTCGTAGACGACACACTGTAGCACCTTTTTTTAGCAAAAAATATACAACATAAACCAGATTGAGTGACGCAAGAGACATTTACATCCTCCGAATCATTTGTTTGAAATGAGTAAAATCATTAACTATTGACAACATTTATCGAACAACTACTGTCTTAATTTTCATTCGTTTGCACACAGTCATGCATTGTTCCGCATTTGAACGACCTTTCGTGAGGAACTACTGTAATTGTCTTATGTTTTGTTTTCTGTACTGTATTATTAATATTTAATAAAGTTACAAGTTTAATAAAGAAAAGTGAACTAGCGTTTCATGCTTCGGCTAGGGATGATGATCCGTGCCGTAAGGGTGAATGAGTTCAAACTCGCCCAGGAAAGAAAAGGCCAAAAACACCAGGTAGGTCACTATCATGCAGAGCCCGATGCTTCTTCGCCCTTGGAAATTGGTGAACAGTAAACCCATCCAGGTGGTTGATAGGATGTGCAGCAGATACACTTCACAGTTCTCTCCCATTACGCCTTTGCGGACCTGTTTATATAGGGGAGTCTTATAGAGATCAATTGTACAGATACAAAGAGGGTCTACACCTACTTCTGCAACCAGATGGCGATCACCAAACGCCTTCGCTATCAGCGTAAGCCCTAACCCGAGGCAAAGATCTAAAAGTAGGGAAAAGCATATGACACTCTACACACTTTCCTCGAACTCCAAAAACGGACACATACTTAATAGTGGTCCACCGAAACAAGCGGCAAACGCCATTTTACCGTATCCCTGACGTGCTAGGGCTACGTTGGAGAACAAATCGCCGACACTGTTGCCCCAGGCGAGCAGTGACAGACCCAGGATGGACTTGGACAAGTTCAACACGATGCCCACAGTCTCCAGCACGCTCACCACTTCCTGGGCTACGATGTAGATCACTTGAATGCAGCCAAGGAAGCCAAGCACGGTGAAGAGTTTGTGATATCGTGGGCAGCGATCGGTACGTGAGGTCCAGAATATTGCCACCATCCATGGAACGGACACTAAAATTATCCAACAGCACAATGGCACGTGGAAAATAGGGGTAAATGCGACTAAAGCAAAAGAGCGAAACAAAGAAATGGTTATACAACTTCCACAGATATAGCATGTTTGAAGATACTTACAACCATTAACGAATGCAATAAACAGAGGTAAAGTCAAACAGTGTAAA
Organism: Anopheles sinensis; assembly: GCA_000441895.2. Classification (NCBI taxonomy): domain Eukaryota; kingdom Metazoa; phylum Arthropoda; class Insecta; order Diptera; family Culicidae; genus Anopheles; species Anopheles sinensis. Next base: position 883,861 of record KE525409.1, read on the forward strand.
ATATTCAGTAGCTTACACCAACCGTCACGCTCGGCTGTAACGTCCACTATTGGAATGGTCAGCAAAAGCACTAACACGAAGGGAACTTTCATGATGCCAAACATTCGCGTCATCCAGCTTCCCTGTGTCCACTCATCCGCGTCGATGGGGTTCAAATGAATCCAGAAATCCCGCAACAATCCTTCATTATCGGGTGTATTTTCTTCACCGCGCGGAACTTCCCTCCCTGGGACATGGACCGGTGCTGGATCATGACGTCGAATGATGATTTCAGCTCGTTCTCTGAGATTTTGGAAGGATACGTCATTCTCGGGAACTCGCCCATGAAGTGATGCTTTCGAAAACAGAAGAAGCAATAACTTTTACAACGTTGGTATATAATAAAAACGCGGGTATTTACCTCTATGAACTTGACGCTTTGCCCGGATAAACTCCCAAACAACCAATCCCAAAAATACCACGTAGATTCCAATCAGTACCGAACTGTCGAAAAGGCTAAAACGCTCGTCGGATGTTCGATAAACTATCCACAGGACAGCCACCACGAACAGGGCCAAATCCCTCGAAATTGCCCACGGTGCGAAGCTGAAGGGTTGTATTAGCAACACTACGCCACCGATGACACCGATAACGAATGCCGCTGATCCGAGCAGTTCGGAAAACATAAGCTCCGTATCGGCATCCGGGTTGGCGACGGCTGTAAAAAGATCCGGCGACCCGTTGCCAAAGGCAAGGATAGTCACTCCTGCCAATGCTTCACTGATGTTTAACGTCTTCGCAATGGTGGCCAACGTGGGGCAAAAGCTGAAAGGAAAACATGACGACGATGAGAAGAAGCACGCGCAGGAAAAACAAAAAAGATCCTTGCATACTTACAACTGATCTGCAGTCGTGCCCAGGACAACAAAATAGTACATGCAAACGCATAGCAGTAGTAAAAACCCAAGCGAAAATAGATACTCCCGGTCAGACCCGATGGTGCAGTATAAGAACCCAACGTAATTGAAGTAAAACTGACTCTCCGCACATGATTCTGCCATCTTTACGAACTCACACTGCTCGTCGACACTTAGTTTGTGCAAATAGGAACAATCATCCTGTAATGTAATGGTAGAAATCAGGCTAAAGCCGAGAACAACGTTGAAGAAATTAGAAACTTACAGCTCGAGGAAAGTTCACGTAGGTTGCGTGACGCGAAGAGCGAGTGAAAAGGGAACTCGTTTGATTACACATTGTTGGACGACAAACAACAACTTTATCCTGGCTTCTTTGATCAATTTGGACTATTGAGATATTTAGACAACATGAATTGCATCGAAGTTGGCTGTGGGTGAAAGTTGTTCCTCAGTTTTAAAAAGGATACCCTGTCTTCAAAAATGGGTTCCGGGAAGCTGTTTGAAATTTTCACCAACGATACGCCAACATACGAAGCCCATCAGAATATCATCGTGTCCCTTAAGACTCAACCGTGCAGTAACGTACATTCAGTACACGCGGATGAAAGGTGCCTTTTCGTGCAGGAAACCGAACATTGCCGTGAGTCGGCACACTACATCGATTATATGCATTTTATGTATTGCATAGTCGATAGCTCAAATTTGATGCTGTTTGGCCTCGCAGTAATAGCTCTGGTATATAAAAATACTTATTCCTATCGAGAAGATAGACATTCATTAGAATCTCGTTTGTAATTCTTAGTGTCTGATCGCTCTGACCCTTGCGTGCATCATACACAACATCTGCGTACGCCGTTACGTCGATACGGTGCTCTACGTGGCCAAGTCGTTACACCTGAACGAGTACATTGCAGGCGTTACGCTACTCACCTACGGCAACGGACTCCCGCAGGTACTGTCCATGCTGAAGCACCACACAACCGATGACACTGAACTTATCTTCAACCAGTACCTCGGGGCGGCCGTCTACCAAACTTCCTTCCTTGCCGCACTGGTGATCTCGATGAGACGTTTTTACATCTACCCGGAAGTGATCGTACCGAACATTATCACCCTGCTGGTCATCGCCGTACTTGTTGAGGCGTTTATGTACAAGGAGCAAGTAGGGATCCTGAAGACCGTCACCTTGTTCGTGCTGTATGTTACATTCCTCTTGGCGCTCTACACAATTGCGCTCGTGCTTGACCGACAAGGGAACCGATCGCGAAGTCAAATAACTGTTCGAGATGCTTCCGGGAACGCGTTGGATATAAATCGAACCGCAACTCCTGTCACCGTAGGGAATGAAGGGGAGCAAAACAGCATATGGCAAATATTGAGAATATTCCGACGGGGAGGATTTCGTGACGCCAGTTGGTATGGGAAGATTTGCTCTCTAGGCAATTTACTTATAGAAGCCTTTACAGCGATGCTTCTCCCACAAGTGAATTATGGCTTAACTCTTCATGGCTGGTCGAAACATTTATTTACAGTCAATTTGAACTTGTTTCCCCTGTTCTTTATCTACACAGCTTTTGGTAAGTAAAACCGTTTAAGCATGGGTAATTTCGAAGGGAACGATTGATAATTGCTCTTCCTTAACATGCTCTGTTTTGTAGTCGATGTCTTGGGCTCGGTAGAACTCGGATACGTTTGCCTTGGCAGTCTAGCGACAACGATCGTATTGACAATCATCGTTTCCTGCACCACCAGGACCGACCGCAAACCATTCTTCTTCAACGCCGTAGCTCTCTTCACGGTGTTTGCGACCTCGTATGTCGTAATGCTCCTGATGTACGAAATGGTAGCCATCCTCGAAACGCTCTCCATCATTGCGAAAATATCTTCCGCTTCGTTCGTGATCACCGTACTATCGTGGGGTAACTGTTGGATCGATCTGGTTACGAGCATCACCTTGGCCGAACGAGGATATCCGCGGTTCGCGTTTGCTGCCTGTCTCGGTGGACCTGTCTTTAGTAAGTCCATCCTTTCCTATTGTTTCTTTTCGTGCAAGGTATATTTCATTACGCCATGTCGTTTCTCTTCCAGATATTCTGATCGGTCTGTGTACGGTATTTTGCGTGCAAATGCTAAGGACCGGTTCCACCACAATCCATGTGCGCGATGGCACATCCGGACCGACCTGTGCTGCGTATCTGTTGGTCATCACGCTAACACTACTCCTCTCGGTGCTATTCTCCCGCTTCCAGGCACGCGCGAGCCTTGCTTTCTGTCTTTTCACGTTGTACTTCACCTTTCTGGTGTACATTGTATTGTGCGAGTTTGAAATAACTCACGGCTACGGAACCGACCACAATGACGATGGCGAGTATTTCCTGGATAAAATTCCTAACCAAAGATGAATCAATACAAAACAAAGGTAACGTTTTGCGCTTTATTTCTGTTTTATTCACAAAATAGGTCGACAATAGTTGCTTTGCTTTGTTTAGCTTTCAACGGTTTAAAAGATGAATAATGTATAATAACATTTCATACGTTCACTATTAGTTACTGTTTGCATTGATAAATCTCCATTTTTTGTAGCTATTCTGATTATTGGTTTATTTATTGTTGCTAAATGTTCCTCAACTTCCATTACTCCTTTGCAACAACATGATCGTAACGGATAGAATTGGTGAATTATACACGTTGTGGAATCTCTTACTTCATTTACTTTCATGCAATGGCAATTTGGACTGCTAATTATGTGTTCCGTGTGCTCCCGAGCGTATTAAAGATTATTTATTCTTATCATATCCCCATCCGATTGTGTAAGGATATTTACGAAAGCGAAAGTAGATTTCGCTATATCTCTTTGCTGCGCATTTATCACTTAAAGGCATTTGCTTCCGACAAATTGGCTCGAGTGTATGTAATTGTTTTGCTTCTTATATAAATTCGAATAATTCCTTTTTGATTCCCAACGATCGATGCAGACGGCGTTTTGAAGAAAATACTTATTAAAAAACAAATGGTTATTAGGAATAAGGAATCGTCACATATCCGCCATACTTTTCTAAGCTTTTTTGCGGACTTGGTTTCTTTGAATGCTTTTCTTCTGCACCATCACATCACATCCATTACGGTCATTATTAAAAGGACATATCATTACCTGGTCACTCCAATGATCATGCTTCCTATTGCTTGCTCTTCGTTTTCTATAAAGTTTGATTAAACGTGCAAACTGTGTGAAAGCAAGAGCAGTTCGTAGATAGTGTATTCGTGGTGATTGTGAGTTGAGGATTGATTAAAAAAAAACATTAACCAGCCATATTTGAAGGTAACACAACAACCATTACCAAAACATTTGTTTGACCCAAGAACAGTACAATGGAAATAAACCACCAAACCAAACCAAAGTTGTTGCATTAATTTACAGTTAAATACAAAATGATTTTACAAATTGAATATTTACAAAAAGTGCTTGCCTAACAGTGTTCTGGAGAAATGGAATTCCTTGCATCTTTAACACCAAACACGTTTATTTGACGGATGGTATAAGGTGGAGATCTATATTTTACTCTCAGCAGTGAAACGTATATATAGATTCATTTTCTCCTACACCGAGAAAAGACTATAATAAATGCTAGAGAAAACTACGTGGTCAGCAACGTGGGAAGCTTATTGGGATTGTTCAATAATGTATATGTCGTCAACCAGTTTAAATTCACTTCAGCGGATGATGATGATGGCGCAGAGAAACACAAACGCAGGGTCCGTGGAAGTGTTTGTTCGTATTTCAGATGGGTGGAATTGTTCTTCACGTTTTCGAGCATAAATTCTTTTAAAATTCAATTCCGATTGTTGTTTGCCTCAGTTTACGCTATCTATTTTAAGGAAGGTATTCTAGAAATTAATAATCCTACAGCTAAAACATGCAGCCAGGAACCATGGAAGGAAGGAAGGAAATGCCTCTAACTCCTTCAGTTCTATTTGTGAAAACAATAGAGAACCCTTTTCAGGTTTCTTTTGCTGCCATCATTAACTTGGTGGTGCTGTTTTGGAGAGAAACTGTTTGGAAATGCGGTTTAGGAAATAAATTACTATTTTTATTACTGTTTCGATTAGCAAGATTTGTTTTTTTTCTGTTTACCGCAGATTAAGATATCTAACTTTAAGATTCCATTTTGTTTGTTCTATTTTGCGTACGATTCTCTAATATCATGAACAGCAAATCACAATCATAAACTACAGTCTAAAGTTTATCATGGAACTAGGGGATTGTATTATTTCGTTATCTAGCTTCCGTTTTTTTTTCTACCACATCAAATCATTAGTTTCTACTTAATCTCGCTTGCGGCTCGTAGAATGTGGATGTATTTGGAGAAAATCGTAACGTAAGATTAAGAATAACAAAAGAAATAAGGTATCGTTGAAGCGGACATAATTATCAACACAAAGACGCGATATATATGTAACAAGAACAGCTGCTGCTTTTAGAAGAGGAAACAAATGACAATAATGAGTACAAAGATAAATGAACAATGAATTATTAAAAAGTAAGAAAATTAAGCAGGTCATAGAGGATAATCAGCAAAACAATAATTACACACTTCTCCCAAATACAAGTCAATTTTACGCAGTCGAATCGATGTAACAGCTTGCATCAGCACCCTGACTAAGCTGTAGTCCTGCTACCGCTGCCGGGGCCCCGGCAACCCCACCGGCCACATTGTCGCCCATCGTCGTTGTTTCGTTGGCGTTCAGATCGATAATACCGTTCCCGTTGCCGTTCAATCCACCGGCAATGTTTCCATTCGCGCCAGCGCAGTTTAGATGGTTCAGCTGTGCGGCGGTCACTAGCGGGAAGCTCGAGGCGGACGCAAAGTTCGTTTCCTCCAGGTCTCGCTGCAACTCCATCAGGGCCGGTGTTTGTTGAACAATCGATTTTACGCTGTCCAAAGTCTGTGGGGCAAATGGCAAAGAAGGGAATAAGACTTACACTTTGCAGGGCCGGAATCCAAATGGTAGTTTACAACAATATCAGGTCTTCCAATAACTGTAACCACTAATTTAATGCTTGATCTTAAAGCCTCAAGAGGCCTTCGTGAACTATTTCAATATGTGATATCACAAGCATTTGACTGTTAGTAAGTGATATTAGCTCTGATATGTATTCCAAACAATGGCATTGATGTTCCGTAGATACCCTACCTCTAGTGCACGATCGATGGCCTCGTACTGACGCTTGGCCTCGCTCAATGCTTGGTGCCAGCTAGCTGTCATAACGATGTTTGGACTATTCGACGCATTACTAGCCATTTTCGCCAACTGCTGCTCCTTTTCATACAGCATTGTTTTAAGCTTCGGTATCTAGTGAAAGTATAAATAATGAAGACAAGACGGATTAGAACCGGTTTCTTCCCCAGTCGCTTGCTGCGATTATATTTTACCTCAGTACAAGCTTGTACGATGAACTGCGACAGTTCCTGTTCCGGTACAGCTTCATCTTCGTTGCAAAGTTTAAATGCATTTAAGATCTCCTCCCGATCAATCACAATCTTTTTGGCCTGCTTACTGTCACTGCAAAGTGTGCTCAGCTGGCAGATGTCTTCGTTTAGTTTCTGCCAAATTCAAGAGCAAACAGAAAATAAAGAAAAGAACTTCTCGTCAACCGAACACCGTATACTCACATCAATTTCCTTGCGGTGCTTTACCAATTCGACCTTATTACTATTCAGTTCACTTCCCCGCAACTGCAGCTGATGATAGGCATCTTTTAGGTCATCCTGCAGCTTATAGTTCAGCTCCTCGTACTCCTTGACGCGATCATGAATTTCCTCATTAGATATCGCCAACTTGTTCCTAAGGAAGAAAGTCAAATGAAATGTTAATATAAAAAAGTATTCAAAAGGACAACACAACACATACTTATGATTGATCAGCTCCTGGATACAATGATCGTTGTCCATCTGTACTATCCGCAGGACCTTCAGCAGCTTGGTGATCAGATTGTCAACATCGATCACCTGATCAACCAGCGACTGCGCGTTGCAATACTCGCAGATCGAGGGCATTTCGGCCATCGATGCCTCCGCGCAGCAGCTGTTCTCGTCGTCGTCCAGCGAGGACGAGTGACTGGCGGTTGTGTGGTCCTGTGTGGCCGTAGTAATGGCACCGCCGGCCGCCACCGACGAGGCCATTGTTGCCGCCGAGTTGCGCGCCTGCTGATCACTGCTGGTCGAATGGTGGAACCGCGACGAACGCCCGCTGGCGATCATGTTCGACTGCAGCTCGATCTGCTGCCGGTTGGCGATGGCCTGCGAGAGGTTGTCGAGTGATTCATCGTGTGCCATCATCACGTTTCCGCCGGGCGCATTCGCACACACTCCGCTCTCCATAGAGGACGGCATCTCGATCTGGGAAATGCGTGTCGACGACGAGACCATATTGTGGGAGTGTGAATCCGGCATCGTGACGTCTTCCAGCACGTTGTCCATCATCAGACACGGTTCCGTTTCCGAGTCGAGCATTTCCGTTGAGTCCGATTCTAAAGTTTACAAAAACAAAAACAATCTATGAATCAACAGATTTTACCAGAACACATTCGTCCTTACCATGGCCATTACTTTCGCGACACTCCTTGGTCACATGACCAGCTCCGGCCCCATTAGTAGCTACGGCTGGTTTTACACTGGTCGTTTTGCTGGTCGCATTCTTGATCGCACTTATGACGGCTGCGATGAACGATTGGCCACGTTGCGGTGAAAGTGGGGCCACCTGTTGTTGCGACTGCTGCTGGTGTTGCAGATGTTGTTGGTGTTTGGAATCGGACGGATACTTGTCGGACGTTTGCTCGTATTCCGGGCTACCGTCGCCACTGCTGGCACTGTTTGTGTACGCCTCGTTGTGGTAGATTACGTCCTGCGAAAACGAGAAACCAAAACATTGATTAAAATTCCGATAAGGAGTTCTTTTCAAAATCAATAAGACAAAACACACACAGCGCCTAAACCCATTCTTCATGCAAATGTGACGATGCTTATGACCGTTTCGAGGTGAAAATCGGTCGTTTTTCAACTATTTTAAACAGCATCCAAGAACAGGAAGCAACACAGTACATTTAAACGACGGATAGATGGAGCTGGTGTAGGTTAGGAGAGTTGAGGAAGGAAGATTCTATTGAACATCAATCGTCGTTGGTTAGTTTGTGGTTTTCATTAAAGCTAGGGGACTAACGACCGCTGAAGTGGATAAACAGCGTCCGGAAATACTTGTCATGCTGCCAACCATATAATTAAAAGCGTAGATACACTCATGTCAAGCAACAGTTATTGATGATGATAATGATGATGATGGAGGTCAAGCTTTACCAAAGTGTCGAACGTTTCATGGGCTTTTTTGGTATCTCTTCCCTCTTTCTGATTTGTAAAAACTACACTGTGGGGATAGTTCTACGAAGTTTTTCATTTGTAGATAAAAGTTCAGTTTATATAATTTTCAATCTGTACAGTAAAGCCAATAAATACAAGCTTCTTCTGTTTAGTAACAACCGAATGAAGCTATTGGGAGGTAGATAAAAAACGTATTAATATAATTGGGTGAACAAATTTTGATGAGAATCTCATTAAAGCCTTATTTTATCTTATCTTGGACTTCAATAAACCCTATATTAGGTATCCTACAATTCGCATTGATATTATTTTAAAAACGGTTGTGGAAACCAGAAGCACGCTGGGAGATATAAGATCTAACAATACTGGATCATCACAAGGGCCATTCCGGGAGACTACTCGTAATTAAATGCAGGAAAGATCACACTCACAAATTCACACGCAAGCACGCAGGACACACTGCCGACTTACCGTATGGCACGTAATCGCTAAACAAATTTTTATTTGTAAGTCGCGGTACGGGGTTTTATTTTAGCAAACGACCCGCAGTGCGAATCACCAATCATTTTGTTTTGGTGCAACGAATGAAAACCGTTTGGCAGGAGGTGGTAGTATGCCCGATGCATTTCATGGGGACATAATGTAAACAAACGCAGCACACGATACGCAGCCGTCCGTTGCACCCGCGGGGGGAGTGCATTTCATTGTAAACACATTAGTACAAGCAGAATACCAAAACACAGAGAGACAAAGGGGTTGAGCGAGCGCATACGATCGTATTCGAAACGGGAACAACGAGTTTGTCGATAAAAACGGATTACACATGGAGAGAAAAAGAGGGAGAGAGAAAGAGTGATTTTGTTAGGGAAAGACGGTGTTAGTACGAGTGTGAATGATGGAACATGATGAAATTAGCCAAATGATTTGATTAAAATACACAATTTCTACAACAAGAAATACCTACGACTAAAAACGAAAGACAATAAAATAAACCCAAAAAACCCACCAATATTTTACAGGCCACCGCCAAAGACTTACCTCTAGGTCCTGCTCCGAGATGTTATAGGATGCAATCAACTGCTCGACCAGGTTGTCCAGCCGGGAACCGAGTCCGGAGAGTGCCACCGACGCTCCAGAGACGGCTGCCCCTTGCTGCAGGAGGATATCTTTCGAGCGACTCTCTAGGGCGTTGTACTTTGCTTGCATTCCCAGGTATTCTTGTCTGGAAAGTAAAAAATGATCAGGATTAAGGAACCACTAAGTAAAGTGAAAAACACACACAAAGTAGTAATAATTTACCTTCTCTGCTCAGATATTCGGACTAGATGGCGGCACTCTTCCTGCTGCCGCTCGATACTGTTCTCTCGCTGCTGCAAGCTTTGTCGCAGCAGGGCCACCTCCTGCTCGGCCTCCTTCAGTGCGTCCATGCAGGATTGCTTTTCCACCTGCAGAAAGTCTTGCATCTCGCTCGATTCCTCCTCGAGCTCAGTCTTCTGGCGCAGGAGCTCCTCCTGGTTCTTCAGCGAGCGCTCCATGTCCATCTGCAGCGCCCGGCAGATCGACTGCAGCCGTACGATCTCGTCCTGCTTCTTCTCCAGCACCGTCCCGGACAGCTGCAGCTGCGACTCGAGCATCAGCAAACTGTCACAGTCCCCGGTGTCGGCGTTGTTGGGGATGGCCTGCATGGACTCCAGCATGCCCAGCACCCGATCGGTGTTGTTCTGGAGCTCCCGTTGAGCGGCCAGCTTTTCCTCGCGCTCGACCAGCAGCTTCTGCTCGAGGGAGGTCACCAGTTGGGACTTTTCCGACAGCTTGGACATGAGCGTGGTGTACTCGGACGTGATCTTCTTCAGCTTCTCCTCGAGCCGTTCCATCTCTTTGTCGCGGATGTCCGATTGGGTCTGTTTGGTGGCCGTCTCGACGGCATCGATGCGGATGTTCCTTGCGTTCCCACCGAACGCGTCCTCCACGTCCTGGCAGGTGATGGCCGTCTGTACGCTCGTTTCGTGGTAGATCTTTGTTTTCTGGAACAACTTCTTCGCCGCGGCAGACGACGAGGATAGTGACGCTGCCATCGAGCCGAGGCGGGAGTGAGAGGACGAGATCGATTTGTTCGAGGCCACACCCTGCTGCTCCGACTTGTTGGTGGTGGTTGCCGAGGGCCCCTTCTTGTACAGTGACATGGCCATACGGTTGGAGACCTGTTCGCGCGTTACCGAATTGCTACGGGAACCGGCGCCACTGCCCGCACCGGCCTTTAGATCTTCGGCCGAGCGTTCCTTTCGTCGCCGTGGGAGCGTGGCGAATTTATCCACTCCGCTGGGCAAACTTATCGGCGAGCCGGTGGAGCCGGTGGAAGCTTTGGAAGGCCCATCCAGTGCTAAAGGTCCGACGCGCGTTTTGACGGACAACCCTTCGGGCACGACTGAGCTCGCTCGAGTGGAACGAGGTGTTGTATTACCGCCACCACAACTGGGTCCTCCTCTGCCACCAACCGATGGCCACCGCCCGTCGTCGGTCGGTGTTCCGAGTGGTGTGCGCCCGCGGGTGATGGACGGAGTGCGCGAAACGGTCACCCGCTGCCCGGACGGTGAATCCTTAATGCCCGTTGGCAGCGAGTCCGGTTTCAGTGGGCGCCTTGGCGGTGGCATCGGTTTGCTGGGTGTCTGTTGGATGCGATTCACGCTTCCCGACATCGAACTGCTGGCCGTCGTACCGGTCGACGAGACGGACTTATCCCTCGAGCGTGCCCGTTCTCTGGCGGCGGCGGCCACACTCAACGCCGAAGCCGGTGGCGTTGACTTGAGGTTCAACGAAACCGACCGACCCAACGAGGAACCGCGCGACCGCGAACTACTCCGACCACTGCTCGACACACTCTCGGTCGATTTCCGTGGCGACCGACTGGCCGGTGGTTCCTTCACCGCCACCTTCTTCTTCACCGCACAGCCACCGCCAGCCTTGCGCAGCGAACTGACCGGGCCGCCCGTAACCGAGGAGCTTTCGCTTCCACCCTCGCTCGCGCAGTAATCCGTACTGAGGCGCCCGCACAGCACCGTGCTGCCAGTCTTATCGTAGATATCCGAGCTGTAACTTAGCATGCTCGAGTTGCACGACATGCTCATCCCGTTCGGTTCCCCGTCCAGCCCGCAGCAGCTGCTTGCGTAACCGGCACTATTGTTGCTCAGCGCCCGCTGCAGCACGCCCGTGTCCGTGAGGGAACCGGATCCGGCACCGAACTCTACCCCGCTGTCACTGCCATCGCCGCCCCCAACCACCGCGCCGCCACCGCCGCCGGTCGTGCAAGCCACCACCGTCGTCTCACCGATGGTCAGCGCCCTCAGCTTCTCGCCGCACTGTTCCAGCTCCTGCGCGTGCGGTTTGATGAGATCCTCGATCAGCTCGCTCACCTTCGCGTCCAGCTGCAGCTCGTTCGCGTCCAGCTTGTCCGTGCGCTCGATCAGCGACGAGCAGTTGCAGTCGGTCACGGTGAAGGAGCTCTCCATGGACGACTTGGTGGAGTCGCCATCCTGCAGCGCCAGGATCTTCTCCAGCTGCTCCGTCTCGTTCGCGTCGGACTGCTGTTGCGGCTCCTCACCCGCCGCTTCGCATCCTTCGGTCGGCCCCACGGATTCGACCGGTTCCGGGATGCTCACGTCTTCCATCGTGCGGAAGGCCAAAACCGGTCGTTATAGGTTCGTCATGTAGCTCACGCGGAGCCTTCGCTTGCAGTTTTCGTCCTACAAACTCCACCCTCCGCCGCTGGTTGTCATATCGATTATTCACCGTACCGGCAAAAGATGGCTGGCGTTTGGATGATGGAAACTGCAAATACAAGCGGAGAATAAAAACCTTCCATTAGTTACAGCAAGAGAGGCCCACTGCGAAACAAAACACTTTACTAGCAGAAGCGATCCGACTTGCTCGGCGGCGTGGCAGCTATTATATGGCCACCCACAAATATGGTACCGTCAGTGGGTTATCTTATCGGGACTTTCAAAGTACTATTGGCCGAGGAGATAAAATGACAACGCACTGGTTGCAAAAATCGATAAAGTTCTACCGCATCGATTTCTATCAGTGGATCCAGTTTTTCTGCGAACCATCGATAAAGAAACAAACTACAGTCTTTTCAGCAAAAGATTGACAGTCGCAACAAATAGATGTTGATTATTATGTTATGATGAAAAGAAGAAGTTATCATTTAAAAATTCTACCTAGTTTTTTCCTATTGAACAAACTATATTTCATTGTAGTGTTCCAACTACAAGTCAATATTTCAAACAAATTTCAATCGCTTATCTGATTTTCGATTTCTTCAGAAAATTACGGGCCAGATTAAAAAGAGAGTCGATACTTTTTATTACGTTTACGCAGAATTTTTTGGTGAGAAGAGAAAACAAGAACTCGTACTCTGTATTCCACGCTGGTCTTTGGTGGAAATGGCCACTTCGCAAGGTCACGTTTTACTCGGCAATCATACTTTATTCTTTCTAGGGTTTTCCAACGTTGAAAAGACATTCGATCCACATTCCGTTCACATAAAGCAATGATGGCGAGCATGAAAGCATAGGAATGCATTCTGGCAGATTCTTCGGTTCGTTCGGTTCAATCGCATTCGTTTCCCATGCCCACAACCGGTAACATTAATTTTGTGCATTTCGTGAGAAAAACACAGCATGATGAGCATACACCCTCAGGGAGGAATCTTCTGTGTCGCAAAAAAACGACTTCTTTGCTCACGATTTTCACATCAATCGTCCCCCGCTTCGGAGACCCATTCAATCTATGCCCATCTCGGTAGACGAAGTGGAAAACAAGCGCATAAAGATCTCTAAACCGAAGCTTCGGTCGAAGAAACAGCCCGCCAAATTTGCAGCAACGAAACCGTAATGAACGTGGCCTATTACACGGAATTATGAAAATTATGATTTAACCAACAAAAGAAAGGAGATTTCAGCTTCACTGATGCGAGCGTTCGTTTTTTCTCTTGCTCCAGATCGATCCGGCCACATAAACCGACGAGAAACATCATCCAATGGGAATGGAAAACAGTGGAAAAGAAGCTATTTCGTTGCTTCTGTGGTAGCTTAATTGGAAATTATTAAATCAGCCTTTTATAATCACACTCCATAAATGCTCGGCGGTTACTTAACTCAACGCACGATCGTGTTTCGTTTTTTACGTCCAAACGCAGTGGAAATATCGTAAAACCTGAAAAGAATATCGCTTACATTACACCACGTAATGAGGCAAAAGGAGCGATAAGGAAAGATGAAATAATAGCTCCGAAAGATCACGCTTCAGATTGCAAAATGGTTTGCAAATGGGCCGACGAGACAAGAAACCAAAAAACATGGTTGACCCTGACTACAATAAAGATTTTTTAATAGGCAAATAAACGATATCCACTAGTACGGATTAACGTGGTCGTAACCGCTGGGAAGCGAAAACCGGCCGGACGTTGGGTTGAACTTTAGAAGGTCAAAATCTTGTGCTTTGACGTAAACCCTTGCCGACATCGACCGGTTATTTTGCATCGGAAATAAAGTTTTGCAAAGTTCATTTATTTTGTAAACCACGCGGCATCATTCATACAACACAACATGGAACGGATTTCCTTGACAAAAGCGTTGCAAAACTTTCGTAAAATACATTAACCAACCGGTGGCTACCCGTTTCTAATACGGTTCCAATAAATTGAGCGAAATCTTACCATTACCAGAGTACATTTGAATAATGATATGCGGACGCTCGTGTTGGTTCCTTTCGCGAGCATCAATAGAAAGGCCCGGTTTGAGGTTATAGTTTTGTAAACACAAAACCCGACCGGAAGCAATTCGTTTTCGATTTCAGCAATAACCTGCGGCCTTCCGTTTGAGCCAGCTGGCGCAGGAACTGTACTGGTCACATTCATCCACCGAACGGAAACTGCTATAGATTTGGTATTAATGCATGCAAAAGTTAAACCTTTTCCTTTATTTTCTTATCGACGCTCGTACGTTCATCGCCCAGAGCGGTTGGAATTTTAGCGCGCGGTCCTTCCGGCTTCAAAATGAATTTCCTGTCCATCAAATTTGCTTTCGGCGGAGCAACCTTCCAGTCCAACACCTCTATATTAACCAATGTAGATACATCGGTGTCAAATGGACTAAAAACGGCACTCTACACATCAGATCTTCCGATGTGTCCAACAGTTTGGTTCACCAGAGATACGAAGTAAGACAAAAAGTACAGAGAGCAAAGTTTTGTGTTGATTTTCCTGCCCACGTTTGGCAAATGGGGGAAATAATTCCAATCAGAAAAAGGCCACTCCTTTTCGCTTAGGGGTGACTGCTGCCGGCACTGCACTGTACATGTTTGATGGGCCCATCGTAATCCGTATGGCAAAGCTGAAATGGTCGATTCGTGCGAAATTAGGCTGTCTGCGGCAATATCCCTCGGGACAGATGGTCGTAGTGTTTTTCCGTTCGAAAAGGCATGAGGGTAGTTTTGGGGGTGATGTCGAACATTGGAAAACGTGATGTTCTGCACCAAATTTAGCGACCAACATAACGCCATTTACTGAGACATTAACTTTTTTATGCGAATCGATATAAGAGATATTTCCAACTACTACAGAAAAACGTTTGTTATAAGTTTTTTTTGTATTTTTATTGGTCTTCCTTTAGTATTCTTGTGTTTTCAAATAAAATCAAATCATTTCTTGTTTCAAGTTTAAATTAAAGCTTACTGAAAACTTCCAAATATGTCCAACTTGTATCTTTCATTACTTTTCTTACATAAGAATTCAAAAATAAATAGATGTCTTTTTTTATATTTCGAAGATAATTCATCTTTTTTCTAAGGTCTTTCCACGTTTGATATTTACGTAAGCAAACATTTTATTGGACACGGATAAGGGCTGTTTTACTACTTTATGAGAAATCGTCTCCCGTCATCCACGTCAACAGAGTTCCGCTTAGCGAACACAAACAATCCCAATGTTATCATTTTTTTCTCCAAGGGGAAGGTTGTTCAACGAATGCTTCAATATTTCTTGGACACGTGTAGCCCCCCGGGCGCCTTGCTAACAAAAATCAAAATTCGACAGGTCCATGTTATACATTTTTCACGCCGACCACTTTCACTCACTTGCACACACACAAATCTCTTCGGAGAAGTGGCCGGACGCGATCGATTGCACCCAAATTGGTACGATTTTCCCGAAGCCATTCGAAGGTGGGCCACAATCGATACGGCGAGATGGTTCGTGTACATATTACGAGCAAGCCACGTGTCAGGGAATCGTGTTATCCGAAACCTCCCCGATATTTATTGTAGGTTTATTTTCATTACAAAACATGGATCGAGTGTGTGTCATCCCGCATATATCATCCGTCTCCCTTGCAACATTACTCCTTGGGGATTCATAATGGCACGCTGCAACGCGGATGTGCCCTCTGCTTATCGCAACCCTCGCATATTGGATAACTGTATGCGCCTGCATTATGCTCAGCGACCGGAATTCCCGTTAGGGGCAATGTCGTTTCATCGGTCTCTAAGCGGAAGTTTGACCTTCCCTCAAACTAAAGTAGTGAATGTTTCATCAACTTAGTCTCGGGAGTCTCTGATACATCGAATCATTGTTACTTCTTCTGGTTGCAAATCAGCAGCAATTCAATGGTGTTTCACTCAAGACAAATTAGATCGACCAACACGTGTTCGAATGTTCCTGAATCAATGCACAATGCATAAGACACACAACTGATTACACCTTCCTATTTCAAATGACGTCCTCCTAGTAAGTAATTGGATCAAGACAAATCCGAACAAAAATCAATAGTATCAAGTCCTTTGTTTGTTCTGCACAGCCCAGCAAATGTAAGGAAAGGAAAGCTCTATGTTATTTTTGTCAAATCCTTTCCTGTTGAAGAAAAGTCATAGTGACATCACGCAAAGAATAATAACGTTGTCCCAACAAAAAGAGTTTCTGAGCTTCAAATGCATTTGTAATTTCAAAGAAGTATAAATTGAAGGAAACGTGATGCAGCAAAATGCAAGCGACTAACAATCTATCATCTTGTAGAACCCATCGCTTACGTCTGTCCAAAATGTCTACGAAGCCATCGCCTTCTTCAGTATAATCAACAGACAATGACATTATTTCATTCGTCGTCCTGGCACGAAGTGAACGAAACGCCGCTGAAAGTTCCTCCCTCCGACATCGGTACTATAATTCACTAAATTAATTAAAACATAAGCCAAAGGATATCCAGCTGCAAAAACTGCACACGCCGGAGTTCTCCCTTTTCCTTCAATCTCCGTTCCAACGTTCCAAGGTTTGGTTTTCTTTATGCACGCTAACGCTTCCACCACCCAACGGAGGCCAAAGGATTATTTTGTGTACAAACAAACTGTGATGAACTAAAATCTGACCACCATCCTTCCGTCCTCAAGCAGGATAAGTCGCTCGGATCGTTTGGGCAGCTATGTGGCATCGGAAAATTATTATAACTACCCAACGTCACGCAATCGGATGAAATTCCACCGTAATTCCCCGTGGTGGCGTGAAAGAGGGAGCTTGCCGGGAATAACATACGATCTGCATACTTTCACACGCTAAGTTTTCCGGGGAAGGATTCCGAAAGGAAGCGAGGGACCACGAGGATGACAAACTTCATGGGAATATGGCTCAATCACGGAATGTTTACGATGGTATCGATTTAAGGTTAACGGACAAATTTAGAATCGCACGAAGAAGCTACGCCCTGCTTCGGGTCGCGATGGAATTAAATTACGATCCAATTTGTAAGATTATGGAAAATTCTGTTCGCGGAAATGTTAGCATATTTGAGATGAAATTGACAAAATTAAAAATAATAGATGCGACTTTGTAAAGACTATTTAAAATTATTTTTGAATAAAATGCAGTGAAGGAGAAAATTCGCAAACATATCAAATTCATGAAACGATTCTGGTGAAAAAAAAAGAAAACTCAATAAAAACCATCATCATTAAGTCATACATATTGCGCTACCGTGCGAAACCGCTTTTCACCGATCTGCGAACGCAAAAATTGATTCGCAACGAATATTCGATCGTATAACGAACTCTGTGGTGAGTCTGCGTAATAAATTAACGACATAGATAATTATTTCATTAGGCGTACATCACAAGATACAAGAAAAAAAGTAAAAGTCAGATATCTATCGGACACTTTGATGCTGCCGTGCGTAGATCGAGGCATGGTGGAATTAATAAGCCAGTTCGCGAACCAAAGTGGCCAAGAAAAACGTCTCATTTTCCTTCACCAAACATCGAAACTGCCAGTATGTGTTCCCATGTTTGGAAAACGCACTTTTTCTGCCCATCTTAGCTGTAGTAGGAGTTAATCGACGCGGCAATTAACAAACAACGTGTGCATATGGCAAAAATAAATGGACCCTCGCGCATTGCGATTGCATGGACCGCGCAGAAAACCAGAAGGTCTCAAAACCGAACGCTGGTCCGAAAAAGGCATCGAAACAATGGCATCCGCAAGAAGCTGTTCGTGTACGATTTTTACTTCTTCTTTTAACACCCACACACGTGGGGCAGTTCTTCGGTGGGCGACGAAAATAATAAGGCGAATAAAAGACGATGGGAAAGAAAACTAGCCCAAAGATGGGCACAGATTGATTGTTGGCGAGCGATGGCCGACCTAAGCGGAGACAAATCGGTTCACTTCGAATGCCGTCCGGGATGGAGTTCAAGGAAAATGTCTTCAGCCACACGAACGTCGATGCTGTTCGGACGCATTTCGGGGGCGTCACTTAATTTTGTGGTATGAACTTCAGAGAGGTAAATGATCCGAGCGGCCAATTTACGAATGATTCATTCCGATTTCATTGGTGGAACACGAAATCTTCTATTTTTCTCAAGGCATAGCGATAAAAAAATAAATAGTAGCACATTTTTACCACTTATTAAAATCATTTTATCATTAGCCAACAGATTTGATACAGATGAGTCTTAACAACAAAGTCAACTACTTTAGTTTACTAATAACTTGCTTGACGTCAAAAGGAGTTTTATCTTCACAAAGCACGCAATCTGAGATTCATATTTAATAATTTCATGTTGTTTCTCTCTTGGTTATTGGAAAACAACGAAAAGCCCTAGGTGCCATCGTCGTGTTCCATCTTTGGACTCCAAACCCGTCCATCATCTTCATCATCATGCCGGCGGGCAGAAGAAATAACCCTGTAAAGCAATCCACCAATTCCGCTGGCAGGAAAACAAAGCGACGAGGAACAAACTCCACTTTCAACCGAACATGACACCTTTCCTCTGAAGAAGCAAGCCTCTGGTGGATTTTGGAAAGGTAACGAAGACAAGAGAAAAACGCTCGTCCGCTTATTGAATTCGCTTCGGAGGGTTTAACGATACAGGCCATCATCTCGAAGAAAGAGGGAAGCGGCAAGAAAATAAGACGATCTTCGGTCGAAGTCGGTCGCGGCTTCGAGGCCGACACCTTTGCGTTTGACCTTCACAAGGCTGGTCGTCCCGCAGCTGCCATCCGATTGCTACCTTTCGGTTCGCAGTTTTGAGGTTCCTGAGAGTTTAAACTTATGGGTCAGCTTCTTCGCTCACTGGTGTTGTTCCTATTGGCCCCGATTTTTCCCTCGCGTTCCTTCCATTGTATGTTTATTTCAGAGACCAGGAAGGTTTGCATTCCACGGGATAGTGGCGTCACCGCTCAAAAAACGGTCAAGCAAAGCGGTAATTAACAGTTCACCGCCGCATGATCGATAAAATTTGTCGAGCCACTCATTAGTCCCGCATTTGCGCCGAAGGCAGGAAAGAGGATAAAAAACACTTTTGAACCCTAGAAATGGCTCGAAAAGAATGGTTTGATCCCATTTCGATCATTTCCACACGACAGCTGGCATCCCTAGGGAGGGCAATTATTTCCATCTTCGTGTTACGAAAACTCAACAGTGGCTTGTCGAAACTACAATCAGAAGCAATAAAAACATAAATTTTTTGAGAGATTCTTTTTCAGAATCCATTTTGAAAAACAAACCATTCAGAGGCGAGAAGTATTCCACCGGAAGTGTGTAGTATAAGTCTAGAAACCGGCGACATGCATGCTTATTAAGATTTTTCTTACCAGCGGGAAGCAGCCGGTCAACTCTAGTGCGTCGTCAGCTTCCTCCGGGAACAACAATAGAACGACCCTTCAACATTCTCAGGCATCTGGCAATTTAGTTATCAAATGGTAATAAACTTACAATGCTGATGATTCGTGGTGGGTCGCCGTGGGTTTGGGGGGCGAATAATAAATGGGGAGAAAAATCACGCCGTTCCCACCCGGGACTAATACTTAGAAGAGTCTACGATTCGTTAGGCGGTCGAATCTTGGCTCGGTTCTCAGCCGTCAGAGTGTTTCCTTCACTGATGCACTTCAGACTTAGTTCCGGCTTCTATTCTTTTTTTATACGATTTCCACTTTTACTGCTTCCCGTTCTCCTATGGAACTACAAACACACACACACACCAAAGCGAGGTCCAAATGATTCAAAGCGGAAATCTTTGTCAGGAGAACATCACACGTTTGCACTCATGGCTACATTATCAACCCAAATTGGAGTGCAATCATGGCGTCGAACACATTGGAAAGGAAAGGTTTAATAAGCGAGGTTTTATCGCCCGAAGGAAAGAAGGGAGTTTCGTGTGTCAGTCTAAAGTGGTGACGACCCTCGTCAAAATCGCCGCCAGCAAACTCTACTATGTAACGAGCCCGACGGGATCGCATTTTACATGGCGTTCGAAAGTGAGAAAACCACAATCTATCCCCAAATCCGAGCATTCACCCGAAGCTGGTTCAATGTAACAGCATAAAGGAATGCCGCACAATATGCACTCTCACTTGCGGCCGGTGATTGACGGTGAAGCTAAATATCTGGAGCACGAATCCCCTCGAAAGACGAAAAAGACCCCCTTGGCCTTAGATAACCAGCTGGCGGAAACACTACACAACGACCCAAATCGGCAGATATCACAGACCGATCAAAAACCGCGCCGATGCCATGCGGTTGGTGGTCCATTTCATGGGAACAGTTAAACAAGCCAAGCCCCCAGAGGGGGTGATACCATTTCTCTGCTCACTTTATGCGCGCCCGCCTGTCAAATTAGCTTCTGATCCAATCGCGCGCCAGATTTCGGCAGCCCGCGTTGCAGCGAACCTGCAGCAGTGAGCGATTGCGAGGTGTTGCATAAAAATAACGAAAAGAAATTGACAACTACCACACGCGGTTCGGTTGAGATCTCGTTGGGCCACAACACCCTTACGTCACCGGTACGGAGGAGACCGGCGTGTGTCAAGATGATGACGTTGCGAGAAAAGCGGGCCAATCATCACGAAGAGGAGGAGAAAAATGCACTACCCGACTCAAAACACCGTGAAACAGTGCTGACGGAATCGTCGATTGAAAGGTGTGATTGTTTTCGGTGCCATTTGCCACAACAAGATACAAATGGCAGACGGCATTAGCTCGTTCCGAAGCGCCCGCTGCTGATGATGCGCGGCAAATTAATGCATCACTTTAACCCCGGCGAGCTGTCACACGAAACCTGGGAACCCCAATCTCTCTCGCTCCCGAATGACAGCACGGTCTCGGATGGCGCACACCTTCCTTTGCGATACCTTTTCCACAAGCAAACGATGGGAAAATTCTGACATCATCCGTCGTACGCGCACGAAACCTTAAACGAAATCTCGTTGGAGCAACCAGCACTGGGCCACTGAGCCACCCGACCCGCTTAGCATACAATGGCCACATTAAATCAGCTCATCAAGAAATCCAAATCAGCGGGCACGCATCTGCCATGGGCACGGCGGCACCAACAGGAGCATCATCGTTCGGGGCTCATTTGTTATGTTTTATTTCCCTCCACCGGGGGAAAACCAACATCCGGCCAACACCAGTTGGGGGGATGTGCCCGGTAGCGGACTGGGAGTGCATCTGTTTGATAACTGTTTTAAAGGCAGACCGAACAACGGACGGCCTCTTCAGCTCTCTTCAGAGATTACGGTGGCACGGTGGCAGCCCCGAAAAAGGGCAAGAGACAGTTTGTCACATTGAAATGCAGCGACAACATCGCTGCCCGCGTGAGGAATGAAGATAAATTATTCCCGATTGTCTTCTGGGCAGGACAAATGAGCTTTTTCACACCGTTTAACAAAACACAGGAGCTCACGATGCAGCAGCACGATGTTGCTGTATTACGATAAGCTTTTGGCATATATAAAGATTCGCATGCAAGATGCAACGGTGTTGACGTGGAGTGGTTCTCAACCCTTTATCTCTTTTGAAGCACAAACCAGAACCGCACAATCGAGCTAACTTAAGTTGTATCCAACTTAAAAGTCTAACTGCAAATTAAAAGGGGAGATAGACAAGATGTAGGCACTTGTCAGTTATTAAGAACTAAAGGCAAACTCTCATCGGATGAAACCTTATTATGAAGTTGTATGACCTTGCATCAAGACGGAAATAATGAGGCTTTCAGCGAAGCAAAGTAGAGCAACTAACAAAAGTACACTTCAAAAGGACCATTTCCAGTTGTACTGT
>KE525409.1:905747-929110 GCA_000441895.2 Anopheles sinensis
AATTAAATCAACTTCTGACTAAGCGAATGGAGAATCCTTGCATAAATAACAAACTTAGTGAAAGATATTCATCATTACATTAGTTGCTAACGAGCGTAGTTCTTGTGAGATATGGCACGTGATTAAGCCCCGGTCTTAGCGCAATGACGAAAAGAACACACACTCATCGCAGTTCCCCATTCAGAATTCCCTTTGGAAGTGCGTGTCCTCTCTTCTACCAAGGCCTTTCAGTTGCTGCTTATTCCGGAACGCGATGTCACAACGTCTGGTGCATAATTATAGTGCTGATAGCAGCTACCGGGAATCTTGAAACGCTGGCGATAGCGTCAGCATCCAGAGATGAAAGTCATCTACATTTTGTGACGCGACCAGTGAAGGCCGGGAACAATAATGAGCAACGTGGACTTCCACTTCTTCGTTTACTTCTTCTCCTCGTTCTATTCTTGACCTTTTCGGAGAGTCTTAACGGTGCCCCGGAGGAGACACTAAAGTCAAATTACCCGGTACGACGTGTCGTTAGCAATCTGATGCTTGTAATTCGACCGTCAATGGGCTGAGCTTAATCGTAAACAGCGACAGGTGGTAGGCGCGTGCTTTGGCCCTCCGTTTTTCCTTGCGGCAAGAAAAGTTGTGCAGAAATTACCCACAAGAAAAAGGTACAGGCCACAGATTGACTTCACACTCGACAAAATGTAAAGGAAGTGGTTGGAAGAAGGAAGAAAACAAGACACACCAATGCTCGTCAATTATAGCTCCACTCTGCAGCGAGCGAGCTCAAGTCCAACACCACCTGATAACTTCATCGTAGAGCTGAGTTAAAATCGGACCAAAAATCGATCACTTAATCGATGATCATATCGCGATTCCGGTCCGTCCTTCACCTACAGAGTTACCCCAAAGCGAAACGAGAACAAGCGTTATTATGTCCCCTCGAGAGGCGTTCGGACACACTTCTCCTCCTGCCCGATGCTGGATCCAGTTTAATTGAATCGTTCCTTAAATGGAGTAAGGCTCACCTTCGACTCGTGTGGAGTTAGTTCGCGCTTTCTGTCTACCACTCGAGTGGCGGCACTCAGTGTTTTGTGTACGGCGTGAGTAATAATTCGAGGACATACGTTACTGAATGGCTTTAAAGTACCCAGTCGAGGTGTGTTTCTAGGTAACCTCTTTGCTTCTGCAGGTTCGCCCACTTTTCGACGCAAGGCTATACGCGCTGCATGTTCCCTGTAGCGAACTTCATGACAGGACCTGTCGGAAGAGCCGTCGCTTCCGGACGGGAAAAAAAACGGAGACCAATTTATCAACCTGTCCAGCAAAAGGTGTCGAACAGTTCCGGCCAATGAACTCTCTCTCTCTCACTATCGCGTCCATTAGCATTGCAACTGGACCTTGCAAACTGTCCAACTTTATTTTAAGATCCAACGATTGGCCCCGTGGGCTACTCCGGTGAGTCCCACGTATCCGCGACGGTCCACTCGTAAAAGGGAAAATATGAAATTTTAAAACCCCACATCACTCTCCTTTTCAGTCCTTTATTTTTACTACTCCGCTACATTGCAGAAAGGAGAAAAAACGCGTTGGGCGATGCAAGTGTTTCTGCATGCAAATTATTCACCATAAGCGTCAGTGCATGGTCTGCATACACAAGTGGGAAGTTTGGATGACTTGACCTATTGCCTTGCTTTGGATCTCAAACCGGATTTTACGAGAACTTTAAACATTGTCAAGGACTCCCGTGACTCAAATACTTTATCGAGCGAGGCGTCGATAACCCTTGGTTTAACTATCGAAAATCGTTGGGATCATCCGTAACTCTCATGGATTAACTCGGAACACCGGCATGGTGGGAATTCTAGAATGTCCTAAAGACAAACAATAAATTGTTCTTCTTAATTCCCACGAACCGTTCAAAAGCTATTTCCTCAAACTTCCCTACAATGGCAAGGAAGACTTTCAACACATCTTCTATGATGTGTGTGTGTGTTCATCCCATACGTTCCTTAAATCCCAGGTATTCCGAGCTATGTATGTCGCGCACGCTCTGGTCGAACATAAATAAGCCGCACACGAATTGTGCTCACGAGAAATGCTCTGCGCGTGTCACCATTCACGCCGGCGTTGTTCGGAAAATATGTTTAAAGAAAAGAAAACACAAAACACACACAATAAGACAAACAAACATACACGACACGCCCGGCATAACTGCATCCATCACGAACGGCGGCGGCGTGTCCTACGGGGAGTTCGTTGAGGCCGATCGAAGAAAAGCCAATCGAGACGTGCTCCGTGTTTCCGCAAGACACGTAAGGGCGCCCTGAGCAAGATGGATTACGTTGGCCCATTTATCTTCCTAGCCGTCTATGGCACAATTTATCTTGCTTGCCCCAAACCGTCGTTGGTTGGAAAAGCAGCAACAATGACGGCGAAGACCATTGGCGACGATCCGAAATGGGGAAACAACCGGAAAACCGACTCAAGCCCGATACCGAATCGGTGCTCTGCCGAAAACCTTTACAATACATTTGCATCAAACCTCATAACGACCAGCTTCTCGCCTATTTCGTCTAGCTTCCCAGCTCCCCTCCGGGAGGAAAGCCTAGGTCGATTGATTTATGCTGTTCGGTTGGGCGAAATGTTGTTCCAATTTGAACTACGGCGCGAAAACGGGACTCACAGCGCAACACTCGGGAGGAAACGGGAGCGGGGTGGATGCATTTATTTTTCCCTCTGAAGAACTCCCCGCCGCGGGACCGGCTCAGCACGTCGAAGCCTTTTAAAGGAACCCGAGCGAACCGGTAAGTCACCCAAAGGACGGGGCTGGAACAACTTTCTAAACAACCGCAATCATGACGCAAAGCTCTGGCGGAAGACCCACAAATAGAGGCTTTTCAGATAGCGCGCCAGTATTTGTAGATATGTTCACTCGCCTCGCGGGAGAGCGGGGCAATAAAAAAAAACGACCAGTACGGATGCGTACACGTGACACCGCCATTCGGGATCCGGTACGAAACGCGTGTGCTTCACGCAAGGCGTTATTGATTTATTAGCCGGGTCTCTCCTCCCCTTGTGCTTGCATCGCGTGGGAATGCAACGCGCATAGAAGGAAGTAGATGAAAGTAAATCGACTCTAGGCCTCACTCGTCTCTTATCGAACGGGGCACGCAAATCGAACCGACCCAAACGGGAGTGCCGAAGGGAAGATACTGGCTGCAGATAACGCGAGCTGAAAAAAAAGGAATATGGAAAAGAAACACTCCAACTGCAACGAGCTGCAGTGAAAAGTAACCACTTCTCGCGGGCGGGATCTGCTGTGGGTTTGTGGTGTGTTTGATATTTAGTTCAATTTTTGCATCGAAACCGTTCACCGCAGGAGTTTGACACAATTTCCACCCCGACGTGCCACATTTGGAGCAGACAGAGGGAAAGAAGAAAGGAACCAGACAGCACTCCTTAGCGAGGGCGAAAATGTATGCCGACTGCTGGTAAATCAGGTCAACGCTTCGCTCAGTGCATGCAAAGCAGCGGAGGTTGACTCCTCGAAGGATAACGAACACGCACTGGAAGAGCAATTTCCCTTTACCAAGAGTTTCGATCGCTGGACAAACAAATTTGTCCAGGAGCGCAAGAGAAAGTCGGTCAGCAGAAGGAAATGCAATAATACGAGGCGATGGATGAGTGGCAGTGGAAAAGCGCAACCGGACACCGGGAAATGGTAAAAGTCACTCCAGCCAACGCGACCGTAGCTCCTCCGATGGTTGATGAGGTTATGGAAAATGACATGTTGATCTTTTGTTGGCCCAAAGTAGCATTTAAAATTGTTCAACTACCAAAACACAATAATTATTATCATGAACATAATAAATAAAATAAATAGAATTGCAAACAGATAACTTTAAATTGATTGTTGGAAAACCATATCGAATTTATCTTTTCATGATTAAAAGAATAAGTTTTACAGTTACTTACAATATATTTATCCCGGGTTGAATACGAAGCACAATCAAGAGACGCACATATAGGTTCTAGAACGAGATAAAAATAAAAGATTTTAAATAAAATAAATTTTAACGATAATGGTTTGCAGAAGTAAAATAAAAATGCAACATTTCTGAAGCCATTTCTGTCTTTTAAACTAAACGAAAGAGGGCTTTCGTGAACATGTTGCAGTTATGATAGCGAAGTTTATCGTTTTATTATTTGAAAACCCCATACACCAAATAGGGATTCTTAGCAGAATCTTTAATCCAGCTGTCAAGGATTTTGACGCGATAAATATTCGCTCCCTTCAATCGTCCCTTCCCCTGCGGTCCATGCAAAGCGGGAGTTCAAGAGCGTTCAACAGGGCAGGTTAATTCGCAGATTTCCAACATAAACGCACCCAATTGCTTTTACTCACGACGTGCCGGCATAAAAAACCCTCCTATAAAAAAAAATCATCAACAAACCGAACGACACAGCGACTGTTTTACGACTCTCAACGGTCAGATGGGACGACCGTTCTCCCGGATGAATATGTCCGGCGGTGGTTTATTATTTCTGTTTTCACCACAACTGTTCCCGCATCCCGGCCGCAGGCTTCGCCAAAGCGCACGGAAGAGAGTTTTGCGCGTGCGAAGTTTCGCTTCTTTCACTAAACTTCCGCGATCCGCGATCGGGCCGGAAAAACGTTGGCCAAAGAAGGCAAATGGGGGAGTTTAAAAAAACCCACACTACCCCTGCGCACGATTAGCATACATCACGCATCCACAAACAACGATCGATCGCCGGAGGATTATAATTTCACGGATCGATGGTTCAAATTGAATATTTATCTAACCACTATCCGTCGCCATGCCGGCTACCGTTTCCCACTCCATGACGGAAGGAAAAATATACTGCAATACACTGAAGGAGGTGGGGAGGGAGGGTCTCTAGACACCTCCCCAATATAGCTCGTGCCGGTAGAAATATGGGCAAAATGGACACCATTCAAACAGTAAACCATTCGCCGACAACAACACACGTTTAGTACCGACATCATGTAAACGATGTTGTGCGAGCAGATCGGTTTAGCTACGTTTGCCCATTACAATACACCTTCACATATACCTTGTCTTTATGAAAGTTCTTTTTTGTAACAGAGTTGCTAAACGATGGAAGGATGGATAAAAGCGCATACACGGATAGGAATATGGAACAAGCAAAGCTTAGTGACATTGTAACCGGGGATATATTTCAATGGAGTACAGTTTTTGTGCATGATCTCAATGAAGCCAATGTTGGAAAGTTTTCCTATTGCGAGGTAGTCGACCGTCAGCATCCAAATGTCACCACTTCCGGTTGTGAGAGTGGCTTCTAAGCCAGCTACCTCTGCCATTCTCCCATCTCGGTTTAGGGTTCTGAGCCGACTTAACGATCCATGAGGGAAGGGTTTGTATAGCCGCAACCATTGTACAAACCAGTTGCATTAACCACACACAAAAACCCTTTTTTGCATTTACCTTTCGTGGGAAAAGTATGCATCGATGGGTTCGATTATGTAAAAAGAAACTAACTGACGTGCTCAACTATGCTAACCCGGTGTGACGGTAAATCGTGTATGCCCATATTTGTCGATAGCAATGACGTGGACTTAAACTTTCACTATTGCTTTTCGTTTCTTAACGTTCTTGGTCAACGGAAAAAAGTTTGAACAACTGGTTATTAGAAAATGTTTGTTAGTATTTAGCATGTTGTTGCATTGCGGATGACTAATGCTAGCATTTAAAACTTTTCATGTAACAACACACTAGCCAATAATACTCTTGTTGTAGCAGGGTGGAAACATGCAAGTAAATCAAATAAACATGGCGCTGCAAAAGGAAAACAAAAACACGTGAATACCATAAACGAATTGACAACGATTTTCCCGCAGCAGCAACAGCAACAACTAAGCGAGCATAGAAAATCCAATCTGTACGTTTCCATTGAACCACTTGCGACGAGAACTAACGTAAACCCGCGCAACGACAAAAGCTACACCGACGCAAATCGTTCGCTAATTGTAGTCACGTTTTTCCCATTTTCCAACGCCACAAACACAAATCCCGCCGGAACGGGCAAATAACAACGGCATAAACAAAAGACACACGCAGCCACAAACAAATAAAAAAAACACTTGTTCTTCTTTTCATAATGATCCCCCGCAAAGTTAAGCTTTTTTCCATTCCATCAACCGTAAAACGGTGTCCACAGCGAGTGGATGCCACAGGATGCACATGCAAAATGCACACGGTAGCGTCGAGTGGAATGAAAAGTGTTGTCCCCGGCGTTCGGTCGGTGTTTTTCGACGAGCAGCTTTTCCTCGACACACTTTTGTTTTAGTGTTCTTTTATTTTTCGACTACCTCTACCCGCTTCGACACGTTTTCCACGGTTGCAAATTATCCCACCATTTTTGTGGCGAAAACAAAAAATTGTTACATGAATAAAACGGCAGCGCCAGTGGAAGCCAGACGCTTTTGCCTCCAAGGGTACCATCGCAGCGTGACAAAAACATCAAACATAGCGGCAGAAGACACAGATACAGTAAGTGAAACGAATTGAAGAGCAGCAACTGCAACTAACCTGCAGCTGCAGGCAAACGAAGGTCCGGATCGGCGAGTCGCGCCGATGCATTGGATTTAATGTTTTGCTTCGGAGTCATGTCCCGCCGGATGCATAAAAGTTTGCAGCAGCAATTCAAACAGATTTTGTTCCACTTCCAACAGTGGGTAAACATAAAACAGAGGTAATAACTGAAATAACCAAATTCAAGATGAGAAGAGAAGAAGATGAGAAGTAGAGAGTAAGGGAACAAGGGGCAGTATACCCTCCGATAAGGACGGTATTTTATTTGATAGAATGATGATAGAACCATTAAATACTAATGAATTTCCAACATCAACGAAAGAATTAAAAAGCAAAATTGGGCAGAGTGTTGTAAATCTAACGCATTGTTCTTTTTTGTGCATTTAAAATTTACTTTTTAATAGCGTTCGTTAAATAGTTTCAAAGTAAATCGACATTTAAATAATGTTTGGCAGAAACAGGGATGTTCTATTTTTGCGTTGAAAAATAATAAAATTAAAAAACATATTTTGGACTTGTGGTTTAGATTAACTATGCAAATGAGCTATAAAGCCCTATTTTCTCCTAATACTGCACTCAGTCGTATTGCTGCAGAAAACTCGAACTGACTCATATTTAAAGAAAAAAAAACAAATTTCTTCATGAAAGAAAGGATAACATGAAAGAAAAATAAAGAAAATGGTTTCTTTTCCAACATCTTCTTATAATGATTTTTTTGCAGGAACCGGATACCACAAGACTCGAGGCCATTCCATTATGCTTCTGCAGGAAGACTTCTTCATTTTGTAGCCTTCAGCTGCACGGAACTTCCTTCCGGTTGCAGACCGATGATGGGCGACAAAAGACGCCGCTAAAATGCTGTATGCAAGTGTGCAATTGCATTTCCCCAGCTTCTCTCTTCTGCAACCCGCTCCCTCCCCATTTGGAAGGGTTCGCTAACCGCGCGCTTCATTCAAGCATGTGTCAATGGTCTTTGTCACCACACAATTGGCGTTTGACGGTGGTGCGTTCCGGTGTGTATTTCAAACAAATGAGACCTCCTTCCGCTGGCCCAACTCAGCCTTCGGTACTACCAGAGGGCTAAGTGCTCGTGGAGTGAAGCGTTTACTTCTGCCGAACTCGAAGAACAGGAACATAAACATAAACAGGAAAAGCCGCGAGTGCCCCGCAAGGAGACACACTTTAGCTGATTAATTTTCGACGCATGATCGGGTAAAGGGGGTACGGTTTTCCGTGGCGACGCAGGAAATGCGCGCAAAAATGGAGCTATTGCATAAACAAATCGTTCCGGCGCAATGGATGGAAGCGCTGAGTTCATCGAGAATACATTTCTTTGTCGAAAAGATTACGTCTTTCGCCACAGTCGTTTTCCATCGCACACGCACTGAAACGCGTCGTCGGTTTGTTGAGTTGGTGCTTACAATGATAAACTTTCATGTACACTTTTTTCCGCAGCAGCTTTGGTTGCCTCCTGTGCGTAATATCGCAAATGTATTTTGCCATAACTCAATCTTTTCCGTCTAATTTTAGCCCGCGCCATCGTGTCTCGCCGCATGTTAACGAAGGAAGTCATGTTGTGATTGTTCTTTCGTTTTTCGTACCGATCTTCTAATGATGGTAATGTTTTGATTAAGGTACCCTGGTGGACACACGTATCTATATGCAATTAAAAACTATCAACACTTTAAGTTATTTTTATAGTTTTTTTTTCACTAAATACTAAATAAAAATGCAAGTAGACGTTCTAGAACAGAAACTAAAGTTGTCAGCGTACAAACAAAAAACTTCACACATTAATTTTGTGTCACACTTCATCAACCTCCATTAAATCTTTTATTTACTCTTGCGTAAACATCGTAAAGTTAATCTTGCAGAATTGTAAAGTCCCCAAACCATTAGCACCTAGGACGGGTTTTGTTTTTTTTAGAACAATTTGTAGAGACACGAAAAAAGATGGCGGAACTCGTGGACCAAAAACATTCCATCAGTGTCTCGAATGAACGAGTTCTGGGTTGCAAACAAACACTGTTTCGTATGTCGTAGACGTATCACTCATTTAGTTCGGTTTTAGTAAACCCATTGCAAACCCGCTGTGAAATGTGTCTACTTTGGTGTGTGAAACTTCGTTTTATTTTTTCGTGAATGAGGCTCAACCTCATTGGTGGGAGGGTTATGTTTGCATCGAAAGCCAAATCAGTCAACCGTTTAGTCACGAAACGCAAGCAAAAAACGACGAAACTGGAGCCACGAAACACTATGAATCGCCAAACCAACTCGAGTGCATATTTCATTGAAAGATGTTAAAAAAAAAAAGATCCACTAATAAAAAATAAAACAGCAAAAACGAATTAATCGCACTTAATTCGCCACATTTTTTACCAAAAAGATATATCGTTGGAAAGGCCGCCGGCTAGTGTGGGCGGTTTTCCCGACTACTGCCCACTCTTTACCAACGCAGCTTTCGAAGAGATGATCACCGGGTGTAGGAATTGTATGGGTAAGAAAAAATCAAGAGGTGGTTTTCCACTCGAGCCAGGAAAAAGGTAAAAGCTACAAGGAAACGGAGAAAGAGTCAGCAATTAAACCGGGCAATAGTTACGCGGTTGACTGTTTTAGCCGTGGTGCGGCAAGATTTAGGAGAAAAAACCTCCAATAATGACCAATCGCTTTAGTGCAGCACACACACACACCACCACTTTTACTACCCATTTCCTATGCCACCCGCTCTTGAAGGAAGCCCGCCACGTGAAACCGGTGGAACGGAACCACATTTAATTGTGTTACAGGTGGAAAACGGACAAAAACAACAGGGCCCCTGCGCTTTACGGCTTTAAGCCCCTTCACCCTCATAACGGACCGTGGCTTGGAGTTGGGAGGCGCACACGCCACTTTCGAACGCCGCCCGGGTGCTCCAAATGTCATCGTCTATTGGTTTCTGGACTGCCCTTTTCTAGCGTAATTGGTTGGGCATACTGCATGGACAAATCAATTTATCTTGGTAATGTGCATAGCTGCAGCTCGTTCCGTGACTAATTGTGAACGAAATAAAAGAGGAAACGTACTTTAATTGCATCACAATTGGTCGTCGCAGCTATCGAGGAAGATATCTTTTCCTGCGGCGACACTTTAGTGCAACGGGAGCTTGCTACGGACTTTGGAGGCGACATAATCCAATAACAATAAGCATTATCGCTTCAAATCTATGTTGGTTCAGGCACGAAGTTTGAGCAACTAAACGGACAGTGGATGAAGGTAGCTTACCTAGGAAATTATAACATTATTCAATTAGAGAAAGGAACCTCAAAACCTTCGCTACACATTGTTTAGGGCAGGCCAATCGAAGCATAGAAACATTATTTGCATACCTATCGCCAAGTGTTGCGCACTTGCCATACCGAACATTCTATCAGGCTGCCAATTTGTTCACTTTCACACACTTGCATTCGAAAGTAACCAAGGTGGTACAAGGTGGTTGGCGTTTGTTTATGCAAGAGCTTTTTGACTGACAAATTTTTATCACCACACTTTGCCACCGTCAAATGGCAAAGAAAAAAGAAACGGACTGCATGAAACCAATCACAATAGAATCCACCCGACGGAACAGAATTTTATTGCAATAAAATAAGCATAAAGATTCATCAAGCATGAGTAAAGTGATCGAATAAATTCATCTAAAGAGTACGACTGTGAAACGAGCAGAGGAATCAGCAAAAAAAGCACGTCCGAACGATGTGCTTCATTATCGGACACACTTTATGGCACGAAGCCGCAGGTCAGTGATGAAGGTTAGTTGAATTTGGCGATGGCTTGATCATTGAGAGAAGAAACCGTGTGCTGTGCAGGGGGAAAAGAAACTGGATAAAACACGCCTTAATGTTGGAAGGTATACCATGAAATTCAGTAATTTTAGGCTTTTATTTATTAATAGAGAAAAAAGGTAATTGAAAAACAATACGGCAATCATTTATTGGCAGTTTTATTGTGTCCCAAAATTGGAATTATTCAAAATTAATCTTCATCAACTTCAACAACGCTTGTCTATAACAAGTGAAAAAACATTTGAGTTTGTTTCTACGCATTTTATTCAATCGAGACAACGAAAACTCTCATGATAAATTCATCAACATAAAGTAGAAACAGTTTTTCTTGTGGCCGAATATTTCTTCATTCCCGAACATGTTTTTTCTCCTCCCGCCTCGCCGAGATTCGAAACGCAACATTCGAGCGTTGCCGATGGAACGATGCCAGAACACGTCCGCACACAAGAAAAACCAAATCCATCCACACGCGGCAGATTTTCCGCACGCTCGGTTCACAACGCGCGCGACACGATTTCACGCAGCAACAAACGGCCGAAAAATGCCACCGCAGCATAAATCTGTGCTGTTTCCCATAATGTTGGGGGACACGGTAGGTGCAGCTTCAGTTCGTTCACGCACCGAGTTTTTCCGTCGAACGACGAGCAAAAACGTGCATCCTGCAAGCGATGGAAATTGTGATGATGACGAAGATGAGGATGCTGTGTTTTGGGGTGGCAACTGGCGCACGCTACACGAGCTATAAAAATATACACTCCCTACGCTCCGCAGAATGCTGCTAGCTTTCGGGCTTCGGCGCACGGAAAGGAGGTGCTGTTATTTTCGCTCTTCTGCAACTCCGCTCTGGAATGCGAACGGAATGCCGAAATGGGGCGGAAAGTTTGGCGGTTTGGCGAGTGCATTAACTTTTAAGCGAGGCCGAAAAATGTCAACACGTGGAAGGTGGGAGTATTAAGATGGTGGGCATCAAGAAGAGACCTGCTGTCCGTTTTTATGTGGGATAAGTTTCCCGCTTCAAAAGATATTTATGCAGCATTCGAAGGAGCATAAACGCTAATACCAGACACATGTGAGCAAACAAAGGAAATTTTTCTAAGAAATAAAATAGTAATAAACTTGAGCTGCAAATCTTATCGAATGGCTCTTCAAATCATCTGTGTAAATCAACTTCAACAGCATTTAATACATAGTTCTTATTTCCTACAGACAACGAGGAAAAGGAAACGAAAGAACGTTTGTGACCTACATACAAATCCCTCATCTATGCAAGGGAAGTTTTCCTCGAGTTCAAATATCGACACAAAGAAAAACCTTTCCTATGCGACGAACGAGTTCAGGACGTGGAAGTTGAAATCCGAAAGTCTAGCCAGTTAGCAAATCAATGGCATCGGATCGGATGGGAGCATCAATTCTGGATAATATTTCTGAGATCTAAGCTGATAACTAAGATAAAGAAGGTGTTCTTCAAGGATTTTTTTTTATTACTTTAGAAAGCGATTGGTCTAAGTGTAGGGATTCAACCGAATGAAAGTAGAAACTCTACAAAATCATACCTTCTCGTAGGACGCCCTGGTGTCGTCGATCAAGACCTTCACCAAGCCGCTAAGAGGTTGAGACATTGACCAGAGAATTCTACGTCATTCCCTTCTGCGATTGCGACGCAACCGGTTAGAAACTTTCTCACATGAAGCACCTCTTTGGGAAGCGCATAGGATGCCTCAGGAACACGTCAACTCGACTGCAAAGACGACACAGAGACGACATTCTTGCACTCGATTAGTTCTTTTTTCTACCGAGGGAAGCCCACTCGGATGAACTATTTTCGTGTGCAACACTTTCCTACATCGGTGCCGCGTCGTGTGTTAATCAATCCTTCTTCCACAAGAAAGCAACGCGCCCGGTGGTGAGAGGCAGCTGACAAAGAAAATAAAAACAAGGCCAGCATAGGCCGCTTCCCTGCAGGGTGAGGTGGCCTTCAGAAGAGGTAAAAGTTTTCGAGCAAAAAACAGAATTGAAGTGAGGAGGACAGAAATGCCACCAGACCAAACCCTACCAAGCCGGGATGACTTTCGATAGCGGAGCGAGCACAGACGAAGACCGTGTGTGTGTTCCCGGAGGAAAATGGCGTTTATCTTTCGTTGTGGACAAGACCTCCGGGAGACCGCGGAAAGTATTTCAATCACGAATCGCGCCGTTGTGATAATTGATTTCGCACCCGACGCAACCTTTCCGCCAACCGACCGGACGAACCCAAACAAACCGATCGGTTCCGGGGAGCGGCCCCGATGTACGGGTTGAGGTAGGTTCGACTAAGAGATACAAGACAAGCGTCTGACTGACCCACTTGGGCTGCCCTGTCACGTACGCAGGAGAAGTCGTAAATCGATACGTTTTCACCCGTTTTTATTTACCACATCTTCTTGCCTTTCTCGACCATTCCCTTTCGGGCAAAAACAGAAAAAATAACCCAGCCTTGGAGAAGTGCGTAGTAAAGCAACGTTGTAACCAAACATGTTTCGACCCTTATGGTGGATGGGCAAAGCCCCGATATTACAGCAAAGCCCCATTTCAGCAACGTAAACAGAATAAATTCGCGCTCGTCCTTCAACCCTTTAAGGGGCCCAAAATGAACTAACCACGAAAAGGATGCCCAAAAGCAGAGTGTTCAAAGACGGCCGCGTTCGGTTTCTCACCTCATTATATCTGTTGATCTGCCGGGTGCCCCCTAATCGGGCCTTTTTTAGAAAGAACTCGCTCGGAAGCGCCCAGTGAAGGTCAAAGGTGATCGGCGGTGTCGGAAGCCCGGTCCGACATCGTGCGTACGCTACCGGCCATCAGTCCGTTCCGTGTGGCAGGGGACCGTTGCCGGCCAACATGGTGCGCGTGCTAATTTATGGTCCGTTGATTAAATCAAGTGCAGCCTTATAAGATTGTATCGCGTGTGTGAGATGTGGCTGGAGATTGTTGACTTTCGCGAAACCGACGGTGCCGGACAGGGTTCGCCTTTGGCAGGCGTATCACCAAAATAAAGAAAAACAAACGGAGTGTTTACTCTTTCGGCGGAAATAGGGGCACGGCGTCGATTCGTGGATGCGTGTAAAAAACACATGCAACACGTGGAAAAAGTGAAACTGATACCAATAAAAAGTATTAAAAAGCATCGAACATAACAAAACAGAGCGTGAAGTGGTTAAAGTTATTTCCTTTTTTTTTATAACCGAATCGTTTTACCACCAACATAAGAGTGAGATTGTTCGAGGAAGGAAGAAAATGTGTGAGAAATAAACTAGATTACAGTGAAAGAGTTCATAGAAGGAACTAAGACTAAGTTACTAAGGCCTTATCAGAAATTCGAATGAAACTTTCACTAGGTGGATACATTTTTTTTGTTTTGTTGAATAAAATTAAAAATCTCACCCAGTTAGCATTTAATGTTGAACATTTGATTTATAATTAATTTGCCAACTTTTATGTATAAAAATTACTGTAAACTTTTTTTGAATGTTTATCTAATGTAAACTGTGCCAATTTCTATTTACATCTAATTGACTTCCATCTTTCCGTCGCGAGTATCATTATTAACGCTCCAATTAAATAAAAACTAATCCCAACTGCCTTATCGTTACCCACCTTACAGCATCGTAAATCTTAAGACAACTAGGAGTCGGAGAGTTCTCAGGTATTATAGAAGCTGCCCTGCGCTAACGAGTCCAAAACTATCCGACGTTCACTGATGTTTTATATCTCTTCGGCGCAAAACGTCTTCCCTGACGATAAAATAAACCATTTGGTATTATCATACCAGCAATTCAAACCTAATGGGGCACCGATAAATCAGAGATGATCCACCGCAAGTGCAACTGCCACTCGAAACCCGGGAGGAAATGAGAGAATGTAAAAGCAGAAGCTAGGGACGGTTCTTAAAAAAATCAAACAGACCAGACCCTAACTGGTCGGTCGAGAGGAACGCTTCCCAGAGCACGCGGAAGAGTTAACAATCCACTAGGAAATTAGAAGACCACATATATTGAAACGGACGGAAATGGAAGAAAAGTTCAAACCAATTACCCCAATCCGGGAATTCGAAACTATCATAACTCATATCAATTATGGGACTACCGAACGACCATCGCCCACCGACATACACTCCCACGACACTTTGGAGCACTTTAGAGCGGTTCGATTTGGAAGTGGAAAAAGAATCCCTTCGCCAAGAGGAAGGTCCCATCAAACCTAACCCTTCGCGAGTTAGGACAGCCTACGGAGCACGATCGGCTTTGACTGAAATCATAAGTAAGTGCAGCTAAGTCAGTACGAACGATTGCTCAACGTTGACCTACCAACTGGCCTAAGCTCCCATGGCCTAATAATAGCAGCGTCGCACTGCCTATTGCTTTAAATTGTCCCATCCAAGCTGCTCGTCTTCCAACAACACGGACATCACAACCTTTGAAAATGACAGAACCACTCGGCAGGCGCATTTGCTTTGGCGTCCAAAAGCCGCTTGCACATCTCTTTAGCTCCGAACTAATTAAATTAAAGATTCATTTATAGTTCCCGGCTAAAGGAACGCCCTGGGAGGGTGCGTCTGGTCGCGTGAGCTCGCGCAGACACATCAACTCGTTTCTTTTTCTACTTCTTCTGGACGCCCCGGCGAAAGAACTACGCCGTACGTAGATTACATCAATCATGCAGAAGCAGCTCCAGCATAAACTGCACCATCATTACGAACATTACGCGCCTCACGAGAGCATGATTATCTTCACATGCAACATCGTCGAGCCCATGTTTTCGCCGGTCCAATCAGAGGAATGGCCTTAAAGAACAAGCACAGGCAAGAAGAACCCCAACCAAGTAAATCCATCTTCTTTATCCGCAACCTCATCCGAGACGCAGCCAGAGTGAGGACTCACGCACGAAGAAATTATGCGCTACCATATGTGTGTGTGTGTCGATGATGGTGGAGTTGAGGTGCATCCGATAGCCAGAAGGCGGCTGGCGTGCAGCAAGCGCAACGTAAACACAAACATGAATATTTATAAATAATATGCGCACACTCTCCTGCCTCTTCTGCTCCAGCATTCAATGAGGGAATGGCAAGGAACAATGGTTGCAGACAGTGCATAAAGCGTGTTAAACATTAGGCGTTGAGTTAGAACGACGAGTTTTAGCAGTTATTACTAGCGAACAACATCAACCAACAAGACGCAGACTGTAACAACAATTCAAAATGGAAAGCAGTTTGAAAACGACTTTAGAAAATGTAGAAGAGAAATGCAATATTATTTAGGGAGCCTTTTCAACTGTATCGAAAATATCGTCCGAAGAAAGACAATGTTGCACCCTCCAAAAATGTTTTGATCGAAAGCAAAACACACTCACACAGACGGTGAAATCTGGTCACGTAGAACAGCGAACTGAGAAAATGCAGCAGACAGATCATCACGCATACACCACCGAACGATGCGAAAGCCGATTCACGCCATAAATAAAGCATAAAACAGCATCGCCCGGCCTGGGGTGGTTCGGGAATGAGATTCTGAACGCTCACGGCGGAGGATGCCGACTAAACCACGCGCCGCCAATGTTGCTGTGCCGTTTAAGTGGATAATGAGACCCCCACTTAATACGCCCTACAACGCGAAACCAGGAGAACTACACAGAGTCGATTACACACGAGGCAAGTTCTACGCTGGTTTGATGATTTTGTGTTTACCATTCACAGGGGAAACTGCATCAGATCTTTTCCATTCCGAAATTATCGCACACAAATGTGTTTTGTTTATGAGCTAACGTTTTAAAACTAATTTAATCCATTTATCGAACCAAATGTATCCTTTTTGTAAATACAATAAAAACTGAAAGGGTAAATTCACACCGCGATAAAATTATTATTCCGTCCAAATTTGGAGCAACAATAGACAAACAGAAATAGCACTTTTGGTGCAACCAATTTTGACACTGTTTTTGACGCTGAAAGCAGTTTTCTTAGGAGGCATCCGGTAAAAACAAACAACAACAAAAGTCTACCGCCTCAATGGAGCATAAAGAAGATAGTTTATTTATGTTTTTCAATTTCCCAACCACATTCGGCACAATAAAAATAAATAAACATGCATAATCTTTCCATCATGCCATCGTCTGCCACGACAAATGGGGGACTTGAGAAGATCCACACAAAAAAAAAGCGAAGCCAGATTTTCACACCTTTTTTCCGATTACAGACGACGCACCAAATTGCATCACAACAGCGCGCTTTAAGCAAACCGGAGACCTTTACTTTATTAGAGGAAAACAACGGCCAAAAAGCGAGGTTCCAACGGCGATGGCGCATCAATCACATCTCGGTGGGGGTGGGTCGGGGCGATCCCAACTTCGCAACAACGCTTTGTGTTTCACAAAGACCATTTCCCCCCCGCCTCAGGTAGTAGAGTTCGTCATTATCACCCGTTACGGCTCGCCGGTAGAGTTTGGAAGACGTAGCTTTTCCGTGACACAAAACGTCTCTTTTCGGTGGCGCGGGTTTGGCATCGCATCGTGAAAAATCGACGCAAAACCCGCCCCAACGTCACAGTGGTGGTAGACGAGCGTAAAGAGTTGGTCACCGTTTTCCACCGCCAGCGGAAACCATCGCGGGCCACAAATTTGGGGCATCACAAAAGCACCGAAATCCACCATGGACCTCCGCGTTTAGCGGTAGTTTAAATGTGCTTCAGAAGGAAAAAAGGAAAATGCGGAAGCGAAGAAAGATGGTTTGTGGCGGCGATGTAGTGTTTGTGCAGCGGGAAGGAAAAAGAAAATCACACACCCGATGGTGTTGGTGGTGGTCATCGTCGTCTTCATCACACCATCAATATTCTTCTTCCAAACTTTCCTCCCGTCGTCATCGGCGGAGAGAAGAAGAATGGGCTGTTTTTGGATGCACAAACTTTTCTATCGCCACGTATCGCGCGAGGTGCAATGCAGCGGTGAAGCTGAAGAGGATTGCATAACTTCCAGCTGCAATCAAAAAATGCGCGGTGAGCACAATTTTCCAAACGCCCCTTGGGTGGAAAAGTGGTATACCGGCATGGGAGGGGGAGGATAAAGAAAGGTGAAATTGAACCACCATCAAACGGGCTGACCCCCACACGATGATAGCAGGGTCCATACTCCATTAGAGAAGCTTTCATCGAAAGCGGCAACGACAGGGTAACCGATATCCTTTACCAGCGCCAAACGTATTTTGGAAAACATATACACATCGGACCATTATGCTATCGATAAAAATAAACGCATTTCCCCACGGAGAAGGCAATAAATAGCAAAGCCAAAAGAAAATGCCCCCGCCTGGTTGCTTCGGATCGATCGATCGTTGCGTGCTATTTGCGGGCTACCGCAAGAGTGATAGATGGGTTTGGTCATTATTATGCAAGCTTAAACCAACCCCCCCCACCGAGCATGCTTCTTACTCCACGATATGGTTTCAACGGTTTCGGCTCGGTGCGAAATCGAAAGTCCTCTCCTGCCGTGAAGATGAAGCAATAGGAAAATGTTAGAAACACACATCGACTCATAGAACAGGCAATACAGCCCTAGGATAAACATAAACAGCCGTCGTTTCTGCCTGCTTTGGGGCGTTACATTAGAAACCTCGTGCTGGCTACAATTAACGGCAAACTGACCCTTCTTCTCGGCAAATGAGGAAGTGTGTGATGTGTTTCCGGGCACACAAGTTTGCATTGCATGCTGATCGGTGATGTGTCATTAAACGGGTAGTGTTGCATTGTTTTCGCTCACCTGATGAAGGAAAAAGAGAAGCGAAAATAGAACAAATTTCTATCGGGTACAGATCGCGCTTTAATCAAGTGAAAAATTAAAACGATACAGTTAACGATTTGGTTTTAATAGATGATAAACATCTCTCTACGAATGTATTTGCTTGAACTGATGAGGATAATGCTGATGGACTAACAATTCCCGTACATAAACTCACCACTCTCGACCTAATTGCAATTGATGGTGCATTAATTGAGACGGAACTATGTCCCATCAGTTTACTCTGATCCAACCCCGAATGACAGATGGATGCACAATGACACAAACCTTCTTGTCCCCTATTTCCCGATCGTCGGTAAGGAATGGGAAAACCTCTACGATAACGCTGCCTAATGAGCGAAAGGGTTTTGGAAAAATAAAGGAGAAATGGATGACATCCACCAGCATTCTCCAGGAAAAATAGCAAAATAATGGACAATTTCTCCAAGTGAAAAAAAGAAGACAACTTGCGGGAAGCAATAATTGATTTACCGATCGCTGTCAGTCAGGAAAAGTTGGAAATGGAAGGACCACAGTTGGACCAACGACAATCTAGCCCGTGTTGCGATAACGAGAGTAAGTGCTTCTGTCGTTCATTAAAAATTAAAAATAGTCGGTCTACAAATATTGATGGACTCTCTCCCAACTTTACCCCCGTGTTCGCCGATTCTGTCTTTGTATACTGGAACTGTACTCCAAGTGCTTTCAGGTGACATAATTAACACTGAAGTACTACTCCAGCGGCGGGAAGTACGGTTTCAAGAGGCAATTTGCGATGGAGAAAAAGGTAGGCAAAACTCTTAGTTCTTTTCCGCATTGCACTCAACATCAATCGATCGCTTGCAGGCTGCGGTGAAGAAGATGACATGGAGTACTATAGTCGGATATTCTATGTTTGCATTGAATTGGAGTATCTCCCATTATCCTCACGAGAATGCCATTTCTATTTTCCAAAGAAATTCAAATAAACTTAGAAACTGTCATCATTCGTTAGGATCGACACATCGAAACCCCAGAAGAGCATTTCATTCTTTTTTAGGTGGAACTTACAAATCGGTAGACTCTGTGATCATCTCCCCAAGGTTTTTGGACCACAGTTCCGTTCGATTTGGGAATCATAGGAAAAATGAGGCATTTAAAAAATATGTCTTCCGTTTTGTCTTCCCCGAAACCTCGATTTAATGGCGCTCGGGAAATAAACACAACCGACAACCCGTTGCACTCCCAACCTCAATCTCTCTTCTCCTGATCCAGCGGCATTTGTGTTGCAGAGCGCTCGGATACATAAAATCAGTTGGAACCCAAAACATCAAAGCACTTCCCCGAACGATGCCACCCAACTCCACACCGTGTCTCGGTGGGAGCAGAAGGATGAGAGCATATCAGAGCAGACCCCGGCTGATTTATGTTTCTGTTGCTTCGGGAATGGTTTTATTGGAAGAAACGAAAAGTTATGCTTCTGCGTTACGCGGTCGCGCTTCTTCCGTGAATGATACGGGAAAAAGATATAAGATTGGACACTGCCGGATATTGAAGTTGAACGTTTGCGGGAACCAAAACTCCAACTTGACTGCAACCAGTCGATGTTTATATTAAAGAATTTA
The DNA here is from genome assembly GCA_000441895.2 of Anopheles sinensis. NCBI lineage: Eukaryota > Metazoa > Arthropoda > Insecta > Diptera > Culicidae > Anopheles > Anopheles sinensis. Next base: position 925,554 of record KE525409.1, read on the forward strand.
TTAAAGTACATCCAATGTCAACGGAGACTTCTTCGTCGCTTTCGTGCCGCCGAATTCATAACACAAACAATTTTGGGAGTATATACACCAGATTCGAAATCTCACCAACGAAAGGGAAAAAGAACGATACCTATCCGTGATATGGTACGTGTGCAAGGAAGGAGTCTTTAATGCCATCAACATTTTCTTCCATAAGACTTTCTCCCACCAACTGTGTCCCAGCCACTACAGCTGAACTCTGGAGCAACTCTTGGCCAAGTCGGTGAATATAATGTCAGCAGAAGCGGAAAAGCACGACACCCTGGTGCACCAGTTCAACCCACGATGACCGTTGACATGCAGAAACGTGACTTCGAGTACCGTGTTTTGGATGTTCTGCCTTGGAACGGGAGAAACGCCGAGACGACGTCAGACGAAGCAGACGTAGTTACATTCGTTGGTCGGCTTTTGCAGCATTGAATCTCCATCTGTCGCTTGGGTACGGCGGGAACCTGTTTCTTTAAATGGCGAAAACGTTAAGGTCTCGCAGTCTCAACCAGCGCGCGGCGCGCTCTAACGGTCGATGATGCCGGAAGAAACGAATCCCACCACTCCGGCAAAGGCTCCTCCTCTGAGGCAAGGAACGGCGGGTCGAGTTGAGACGAGTGTAGTTTGTGCCGTTTAGCAAAGTCTGTTCAAGCAAGTCTGTTTCCCTCCAAACCATTGTGAACGTCCTTCGTCGCCATGTGACGTCTAGAACCGAGCCGGGTGGCATGACTCATTCGAGACTATTTTCTGTTCAACTGCACATCCGCTAGGCCGAGCGATTCGAAGGTTTTCTTGCTGGTCGTCATCGACGCGCACCGTCGACTGATACTGACACGGCATGATTACCATGCCCATGCTGATAGCATTTATAGAAAATATACCATGTAAGCGACGTTGTACGCATGTACGGAGTTCTCTGAATGGAACAGCGAAATGTAAGAAGAAATAGACGCACTTGATAAGCACCAAGCCGGGCAGAACCAACGGGGTCCGATTGGAGGACGTTTCAATCCCATCTGGTAGCATCATGTGTCATCGCTGTTCCGGTCGACCTCTACAGAAGTCAAACATGTGCGAGCATAATCAACGGATGTATTACTGACTTTTCTTCACCATGAAGACGTTTCGCTTCTCGGTTGTAGCGGGTCAACAAATACCTTTCCGTGGGATTACTTAATTCCGGAATTTGATAAACTGACACAGAAAGTAAACGGAACAAAACATGCATTTATAATTCTGCAAAGTTCCCAACGAACCATGCAGACAAATGTTGGCGATTACGGTAGGACAACGTTGCGCCACGCTCGAAGAAGGTACAGGCCAAAGGCCACCGCAGGCTTTCCCCCAAGACCAAGCGCACAAATCACTTCGATAGAAGACAAACGTAAAACTTGGCCAGCGACGACAGGGACCGTAAATCTAGAGACTCCCCGCCGTAGCCAGCCAGCGGCCCAGAAACGGATTTGCCATTTATGGAGAATAGCTCGCGCGACCCGACGACTCCCAACAAGGAACTCTACTTGCGTGTTGATCGTTTATTTTTATCCTCCGAACATCGCTAAGCTATACGATCGGACCAACGTGGACTCGAGACTTGGGACGGTTTGAAGGCAGGTGACATCGATTTGATTACGATGTTGCACCCAGAAGAAACATTGGACAATGTTTCGGTCGGCGGTACGGTCGGATAGACAAATAAATGGTAAACGATGGTTCCGTTTTCAACGCCGCCATTTGCACAAAAGGAGAAACGGAGCGTACTCCGCGAGCTTCGTAAGATAATTAGAAGACACTTAACACTTCCTAATGCCGTGCACGCCACGAGATTGAGGGTAACGAACCACGGCAAGGTTTAAATGGCGTCTGTCGGTTGAAAGACACCTTAAGCTACAGCTTAATTTGGAATTAATTCCGCGGCCAGCGTGACCTTGCAGAAACGACAAAAAAACAAGACTTTATGTGTCTCTGACGCTTGCAAAAATATCGATAAAAATAGAATAGCATTGAAAAGCTGTTCAAACCCCGAGATAAAAACAACCTCTTCAAAACAAAACTTCAACCAACAAGTTCGTTTTCGAGAGTGTGCGCCGGGGGGATGGGAAAACTTTTCCCAACCCATCAGAACCACAAATCTGTTCGAATAGCACTTGCATTGGCGTTTCTTGGAACACTCTCAAAGCAAAACAACTTTCGTAACAAACCAGTTGTTGTTCGATCTCAGTTCGGATACTAACGTACGGGACTAAACGATGTTCGACTTGCATGAATAATTTCGCACCCGGGCGAAGGCGAACATCTTTTTCCATTTATTGAAGTTTATGTTCAATCCCGTAAAAAAGGATAACAGAGTTTAGGTTTTTCCTCGAGCGACGGTGGCTCATGAAAAATTGACGATGCTATTTCATGCCGACTAAGGCCTTTCCAGACTTTTGATGTGTTGTTTTTAGAAAATTTTGATTTATAAACTGCATCAATTCAAATACCGAACAAAAATATTTATTTTACGCAAGCAGAAGCCATGTTGTTTAATACTAGTGTAAAAATTCATTCAGCAATCAAAAGTTTGTATCTAAATTCAGCGACCTTGGCATTCACTGACCGTGACCAGAACGTAACAAAGTTGTCCTTTCATATATTTTACCAACATTAAGAGATCCTCTTGAATGTATCAAAACATGTTCCTCCCACCGTTCAGCATAGCAAATCCTTTAGCATAATTCTCTGCATAACACATTATGTCACATTTTGTTAGCCTCGCGGTCTTCCACACACTTCAATACTACGTCTCTTCGCTCCGTAACACTGGCAATCCTTTCGGTGCGCACATACGGCCGGAAGTCTAGCCAACTACCCCGAGGCACATCCGTGTCCTTACGGTGGGACATAATGTAGCCGTCGTCGGGTATTTATAGTACACAAAGCCTCATAACTTTGTTCCACCAGCGTGCCTCGTCTACCGCGGAAAAGGAAAATCTGTGGAAAGGAACTTGCGAAGGGGAAACCGTTTATCGTTGTGCGACACTAAATTGTGCTTTCTGCTGTCATCACAGCCCGCGGTCTCACAATTTGTATAACAAATAGATGTTTTGTGATATTTTATTCCGGTGGAAAATTGGACTTTACATAACGGTAGGATTTTGCTAAGTTTTTGAAATTTCTTTTCGCATGAATGGGAAGTTTGCAAACAATGTCATCTTGTAAAGGAACAGTGAAATTAGCAATAATGCATTTGAATATATGCACTCACTATGCATATTATTCTGTACCTTTTAATCCCTTTCCTGGAAAGCAAACAGACTAATACTGAAACTAGACTAAAACTAATAGTAAAAGTTCATCATATTTGATGAAAGTTTTCCAATAAAAACATATCAAATCTTCCCGACACACCAACTATTGAGATCTTCCGTTTGGAATCTACCTTTTTTTTTACTTTCAAACGGGTAAATTCTCATACCTGGTCACTTGCTGGTAGAAAGAATAAAAAAACTGAAAATCGTGCAATAGGGGTAAAAATATGCGGTAGGTGT
>KE525409.1:929130-964527 GCA_000441895.2 Anopheles sinensis
CATTTGAATGTATACTAACACTATGCATATTATTCTGTACCTCCTTTCCAGACCTTCTGTTTGGGATCTACCTATTTTTTCTTTTTACTTTCAAACGGGTAAATTCTCAAACCTGGTTACTTCTTGGTGAAAAAATAAAAGGGATTGAAGACATGAAGTGTACAAACACTGAAAATCGTGCAATATGGGCAAAAATATGCGGTAGGTGTCATGCAAGTAAGCGATATGCTTGTAGAAGTCCTTTACAAGCAAGTAAATAACAATATACGACAAGTGCTGGTATGCGGTTTGTTTGGTAACGTAAACCACTAGCATCGGATCAGATGTCGTCGTTCATAAAACTAAAAAACTCTGAGTAAACACATATACCCTCGTAAGGCGCCAACGATTTTTAAAATTATTAGACCCCCACAGCATCAAGGTGGAGAGAAGGTCGAGCCACGTGAAACATGAAACCTCTCCAGCTGTCTGTGACGTCCGGTTTTCCCTTAAAGCTAGCTGCGGGTTGCCGGTAAGTGACCTGGCACCAGCGTCCGTTTTCCTAACCTTTGCAGCAGGTGGCCAGAAGAAGAGAGGAAAAAACAACAAATGGTACGCTTGCCGAAAAGATAAAAATACCAGAATACCGGTTCGTCGCTAACGGTAGCGCGGGTGTTCTGCGCAATCATCGAACTCACCGGGTTCGGATTGGGCCGAAGAGGAATTTCGAAACCAAAACAACAACAGCACACAATCAATTGATCGATCAATCGATCGAAATTAACTGCAGCTTCCCGAACGAGAGCAAAAACCATGGGGTGGAAAACAACGGCCCCCCTCTCCCACAGCTGCCCGGCACAGCTGGGCGGCGCGTCGACGGACCGAGCGGGGCGCAACAGTCTTCCGGAAAACTGCCGGAAACGCAAAACGGACCCCGGCTCAAGCTCCGCAAAGTCCGTCCAACTTGGCGTTGTTCGGTGCGTTCACAGCGGATGGAGAAATAAACCGTTGCTTCCATTCTCTTTGCCTTAAGTTTTCCGCCCAACGCGAGCCCAGAGCGCTGGTTTCCCCTTGAGGGCTCTCTTCCGGCACCTTCGCGTCGCCCGGCGATCGATTCGGTCAGCTAAATCGAACCGTCCCTTTGCTGCAACCGCTTCTAATCGGCTTCGATTCTATTAGGCATATCCAGCCGGGGCGTTTGGGAATCGGTCCCCTGCATTTGTCCGTGTTCCGCAGACAAACGCTAAGTCGAACCACGTCCCCGGGAGAATTCCAAAACCTTCGATGAAAAACCGGAAGCGAACCGAACTGCACGACACACGTGGCCTGCCACGGAAGGTTGCAGTTCGACTCATTGATTTTCTCCGCCAGGTTTTATTTATTCTGTGTGCACTCTCCGGTGCGCGTGACTCGTGAAGCGGACGGTGCTCGATCGCCCGTTCCGAGCCTGGACATGGCTGGCTGATTACGGAACCGGCCCTTCACGCTGCCAACACGGGCGGATGAAAAGCTTGAAAAATGTTTGCTGCCTTACTTGTTATACAAAATTTTTCTTGCGCTTATTTTAAATTGACAACTTACACCGTGAACCCGTGGAAGCTCGACCCATTTCGTAGGAACTAAGGACTTGCACCTGGGGAGCTAAATTTCCGACACGTTTTATCGATCGGACCGTTTTAACGACTGTTTTACCTTCGTAACAAAATGTCGTCCATTATCATTAGGGTTGGTTTGGGAAAACTCTTCGCAAGGGAAGAATCAAGGGAGTAATCATCAAGTTTCAAATTATCGACCTAGCGCCACAATATTAGAGAGAAAAAGTGCCAAGTAAGATGGTGAGAGAAGGAAAATAGCATTTCGAATAAAATAGAGAAATGCGACAATTCTTTAAATGAAGTCTGATATGGTTTAAGAGATGCAAATATATTTATTAAAAAAAACATGAATCAAATCTTCTGAGAAAAAGTTAATCGCGAAAGTCAATTCCCAACATCGCATAAAGGAAAGCTGCGCCTTTCAACTTTTACTCTTTCTCTCCTGCCAGATTCAAACGTCCTTCACAAGGAAGCATCGTCCTTGCCCCGGCCCCTCCCTAAGGGCTGGCAGTGAAATACGGCAGAACAATTTCACAGCTGTTCGGGCTGGCCCTTTTCATTTTTCCTTGTTTGTTCAAGAGAAGGCGAACCACCTTGAAACGATGTTCGCGATATCGGCCAGCGTGGACCAGAGAAAAAGCTAGAAGGGGAAAACTCCAGCACCGGGCTAGGCACACACACACATACATACATATATACAGGCACAAACACACGCACCACCCTTCGCACATCCTTCGCTCCTTTATCCCTACTTTGCCAAGAGCGCCTCGGTAACCATGGCAGCACGGACGAAGTTAGCGAAGCAAAACGAACGCAGTTGTTGTTGTGAAAAGGTGAGGAAAATTGGTTTTACTGCAAAAAATAAAGATACCTACCTTCGGCGGCCGAAGGGAAGCCGTAAGTCCTTTCGCTTAAAAGAAGAGAATTTTGCAAGACCTTGAGCGTCCGATGACGTGCGTTTTGTTCTGTCGAAACAATTGAAACCTCCGGGATGGATGTATCCTGATTATCCTTGCCACCGTAAATGCAGCGCGGTTAACTCCCTGTGCACGGAACGAATTAACACTTTTTCACTCCAATTACTTGCCACCCGAGCACTGCAGCCCCACTGCAATCGACATTCACCAGAGAATTGTGCAAACTCGACACAATTTTCGTTGCATTTCCTAACAGACGCCCCTTTCTTTATTTCACAGCGGTGGAGTGATTTCACAACGTGACGGAGGCTTTTCCGAAAAGAAATATTCTTTTTAACCAACAACAAAATAAATCACACAAACATATTCCACTGCTTCATTTCATTCACGATCGCCTCGCTAACGTAGGGTTTTCCAATCCCAAAGGGTTGAAGGGTCGGAGTAGTATCGAATAAAAAAAGGGCAACACTCTTTCACACAACACAACTTATAGCTTCACGACACAAAATCTTTATGAAGAAGTTTAATTCGTAGATCGCATCGCAACAAATGCACCTTTTCGATTGGAAATGTTTTAACTAATAAACAGAAAATAAGACGGGAATGAAAAACGCGCAACCAGCTTGGTTGACGGCAGCTGCACGACAAACACCGGCAACCGTTCCTTTCGAAAGCTGACAGTCGACTGGTTGCGAGTAGTGATGGCAGAATCGGGATCAAAAACGAGATAAACAAACTTCAAAAACCTTGATCACAGCCTGAAATAGCTTATTTCTAAATAACTTGTTTGTTTCTCAACCGATTCGGACAAATGACCCCTCAAACGAATGGTCTTGAGGAGGCGCGCAAATCTGTGTGAAGTTTGTTACCAAAAATTGACCATCTTTTCTAGTTTTTCTAGCACTGCTCTCCGGGCGAAGAGAGGACGATTGTCTCTCTCGATCTCCGAACCGGGTCACAAACACATTTGCAACCGGTACACCAACACATCCGCATTGCGTGTATGGACACGAACCGGGAAACAAGGTTTATAGAACCTTTTACCGGTTCGTAGAACAAGACCCGTTTTCTTAACAATTTGCGGAAATCGAGAGCGGATTTCGCCGCGTTTTGGGGCGAATTCGCTCTTCGCCGCAATTTTGGAGCGGCGAAAATGCTGGCTAGTGGTGGGGTAATTCAAACCCGAACCTGTGAATAAAACAGCTCATAAAAGCCCACCTCGGCAATATGATTGAAAACAACTCTATGTATATCTATAATTCTCAAATTGTTACTTTAGAATTTGATTTGATTAATTGATGTAAAAGCTAATCTGTTAAAAACATTCATCAACATAATCGAATAGACAAGCGTTTTACGAAGAATCACGAAATCCTTTGTCAACTGACACTTGTTCAAACATTCAACACCGACCTTTCAACTAACCACTATTTATCGGGGCTCTCCTATATTGTTAACTTAGATTAAGCTTGCAGTTAAAATTTACTAACAGGGATTTTTGTGATAATAAATGATCTATTCATTATTCAACGTTGAAGCACCAAAAACCATTACAGTCCGGTGAAAACAACCGAAGCGTTACTCCTGTCACGCTTGAAGTGAAGATTTATTTTTCACCAGGATGACGCGCGAGATGAGCTACTCTTTTCACCGGGCCGCATGTTGATGTGTCGGTGTGCGAGAAGCAGCAGCAGCAGAGAAAGATCAATTTGTAGTACGTTTCGGGTTTTCTCGCCTAATTGTTGAAAGAAATAGTAAGCCATACGTAATTTATGCGCTCGCTAAGGTATGTATGCGGTGGCCACTGTTGGTTTTCCCCGTTTGTCAGCCGCTTCCAGCGACCGTCCCGCGGGCAAAACCACCGTGAAGCCAAGCGCGATTAGAAAACCACCGCTTTTTGTCCCGCGGTGTTTCTTTGCCACCATTAGCATCACCGGAAAAAGGTGTCGGAAGAACAGGGTAACCACTTTTCCGGCAGCTTTTGCACAATCCGGGGGTCCTTCCGGCTACCCGACGGTGGTTCGCTGGTTGCCATAGGAAAAATCGATAATCAGCCGATCAGCTAACGATACGGTTTTCCTGTCTTCATTTTTCCTTGCGATTCACAGGCCCGCCAGCACGGTTCACTAGGACTTCTTACTACCTCGGGCAGCGCGAACTTCCCGCTCGCCTAGCAAGCTGCCTGCCAAGCATCCCGAGGACGCACGATGTCGAAACGCTCGGCGGAGGAAGCCTCCGGTGGAGGTGGCACGCCCACCAGCGGAACGGGCGCTGCGGGCGGTGGTTTGCAGCCGCCGATCAAGAAGGTCCACTTCGAACCGCACCTGATCGGGCCGATATCGACGCTGGAGGAAATGGACATCAAGGTGCTGCAGTTTCAGAACAAAAAGCTCGCCCAGCGCATCGAGCAGCGGATACGGTGCGAGTCGGAGCTACGGTCACGCATCGAGCAGCTGGAGAAGCGCCAAACGCAGGACGACGCCGTGCTGAACGTGGTCAACCGGTACTGGAATCAGCTGAACGAGGACATTCGCGTGCTGCTGCAGCGGTTCGACGCGGAAACGGCAGATGAATCGGAAAACAAAGTAAGGCACCATGTCCCTTAAGCATTGGTTCCTTGGATCGGGTAATATTAATCGTTTGCTTTCTTTCGTTCCATGTTTGTGTTTGTCCACCCGTCATAGACGAGAACGAGGTAACGACATCGTTCCTGATGCAACTGTCCACCTGGGACAAGGAGGAGCTGGACGATAAGCTCGCCAACCGGGTGCAGGTCTCGAAGCGAGCCGTCGCAAAGATAGTGCAAGTGTTCGATCGCTTAATGCAGCGCAACGAAAAGCTTATGCTGGCCATGAAGGGCGAATCGGAGGACGGCAAATCACCGGCCGTGGCACCGCCCGACCTGGACGAATCGCTGCGCCAGACGTACATCGACGTGATGGCGGAAAACCGGAACCTGCAGACGCAAAACACGCTTCTGCACGAAAAATTTCACACGATATCGCTCAAGATGAGCGAGTACCAGGACATGCTGAATGGGAAGGAAACGGAAGCGGCCGAGCTTCGGAACCAGATCGACGATTTGCAGTACGAGCTGGAGAAGGTGCGCTGTCGGAACGACAAGCTGGAGAATCATCTGGCGGAGGCGATTGAAAAACTGAAAGCATACCATCAGCTGCACGGTGGCGATCCGCTCAGCAGTGGGAACGCTGCGGCCGGCTCGGAACGGCACACCGCGTCCAGCAGTGGGACGTCCCGGGGTTCCGGTTCGATGACGAGTGTGGCCGCGCAACACCTAGAGGACCTGCAGAAGGAGCTGGAAGAGTACAAGGAGCTGTCCAACAATCGGTTGCAGGAGCTGGACAAACTGCACCTCCAGCACCGGGAGGCCCTGAAGGAGGTGGAAAAGTTGAAGATGGACATCCGGCAGCTGCCCGAGTCGGTGATCGTCGAGACGACCGAGTACAAGTGCTTGCAGTCGCAGTTCTCCGTGCTGTACAACGAGTCGATGCAGATCAAGACGTTGCTGGACGAAAGTCGCAATCAGCTGCAGTCGAGCAAAAACCAACATCTGCGCCAGATCGAGATGATGGAGAGCGAGGAGCTGAACGCGCAGAAACGCGTCCGCAGCGATATGATACAGATGGAGGACGTGATGTCGCAGATCCGCAAGGAGTACGAGGTGCTGCGGATCGAGTTCGAGCAGAACATGGCGGCGAACGAGCAGACGGCCCCGATCAATCACGAGATGCGCCACCTCATCCTCTCGCTGCAGAACCACAACGGCCAGCTGAAGGGCGAAGGGCTGCGGTATAAGAAAAAGTACAAAGATGTCTCGGCGGACAACGCCAAGCTGCGGAAGGACCTGGAGGAAATGTCGGCGAAGCTGACGGCCCTCCAGGAGGCCCAGTTGATGGCGGAAACGATCAAACAGGAGAACTGTCTCGCAATGAACGCTAGCGGTGGTGGCGCGAACGTGAAGGAAGAACCGGGTGGCATGACACACGATCGGGACGGTCATTGCGGGATGATCAAGGAGGAAGACCCGAACGGAACGCACGGTGGTAATTCTTGCGGCGGTGGCGGTGGAGCTGGCACGGGTAGTTCGGGAGGCTTGACGAGGTCCGACTCGGGCGAGGAGGGCGACGTGGACGCCAACGGTATCAAACGCGAAGAGATCATCGGCCCCGACGGAACGGTGGTGGTGAAGAAGGAGGGCGCGGTCGGCACCGGGCAGACCGGTCTGGACGGGAAGGCGAACGGGCCCGACCAGCAGCAGCAGCAACAGCAGCAACAGGCGCAGCAGCAGCAACGGGCCAAGTGCGTCGAGTCGGACCTGGTGCGCGATCTGCGCAATCAGCTGAAGAAAGCTTTAAACGATCAAAAGGAGATGAAGCTGCTGCTGGACATGTACAAGGGCGTCCCCAAGGAGCAGCGGGATAAGGTACAGCTGATGGCGTCGGAGAAGAAAAAGTGCGCCGAAATCGAGGACCTCAAGTGTCAGATGAAGAAGCTGCAGGAGAGCAAGCGGGAGGACCGGAAGAAGCTGGCGGACGAGGAGGCGCTGCGCAAGATCAAGCAGCTGGAGGAGCAGAAGTACGAGCTGCAGAAGCAGGTGGCCAACCAGAAGCAACCGCCGGACAGCAGCTGGAGCAGCGGCTATCGACCATTTGTATGGACTCTACTCTTTCTAACCCTCGACCTCTTGTAGTTTTGACACATACTTCTTTCTCGTACGCCTTTTTTGCGTTCTTCCATTTCGCTTTTCGAGAGACAGGGAGAAGGGGAGAAGGGGGCGGAGTGGTGTAGACATAGAGAGAAAAAAACAAACCCTTCGATAACGGTAAACGTAAGGTGGCCTAACGGATTGTTCCACCCTTTTTTCCCCAGGAGGAGGAAGCACTGCTGAACGAAATGGAAGTGACCGGGCAGGCGTTCGAGGACATGCAGGAACAAAACTCAAGACTGATCCAGCAACTGCGCGAGAAGGACGATGCCAACTTTAAGCTCATGTCCGACCGAATCAAGGCCAACCAGATGCACAAACTGCTCAGGGAGGAGAAAAAGACGCTGGAAGATCAGGTAAATTGACGAGCTGCGAAATGGAATCATCGTAAAGCGAATCAGCGTAGGCCTTATCGCTAGAGTTTGGAAGTTCCAGAATATTTTTGTTTTGTTTTTGAAACGCTCTTTTACAAATGCTATAGCTTTTTTCGTAATTTTTCGAATACGTTAACGGTCAATTTTCAGTACATTTATTTCTTTCTCGTATTCTTTTTTGTATTTTTGAAATGAAATTTACGAATCGAAAAATGTATGTTTTCCATAGATTTCGTTTCCTTCTGTACTCATCATTTTAAAAATATGAAACTATTTTTTTAATATGTGGCTTCATGTTTGCTTTCAAACGCACTTTTTCTGGATTAATATTTTTTCTTTGGAATATATTAAAGATAGAAAAATTGACTGAATTAGCAGAGTAATTGAAACGTACATCATCCAAATTAACAAACCAAAAAAGCCAAAAAATATTCAATAAGTATACTGAAAGGAACCCATTGTCGGATCACAGAAATCAAAAATTCATTTGTAAGAGAGCAGACAAAATAACCACCGTTGGGATTCGCGAGTGTTAAAACGAAACATGTAACACCAACGTTGCTTTTTTCCTATTTTAGGTGAAAACGCGCGACAGCCAGATCGAGGCGATGCACGTGGTGCTGCGGAAGCTGGAGGAAAAGGAACGCATCCTGCAGAACACGGTGACGACGATCGAGAAGGAGCTGGTCGCGCGCCAGCAGGCGATGGAGATGCACAAGCGCAAGGCGATCGAGTCGGCGCAGTCGGCCGCCGACCTGAAGCTGCACCTCGAGAAGTACCACGCCCAGATGAAGGAGGCCCAGCAGGTGGTGGCGGAGAAGACGAGCTCGCTCGAGGCGGAAGCGTACAAGACGAAGCGGCTGCAGGAGGAGCTTGCCCAGTTCAAGCGCAAGGCAGAGCGCATGAAGAAGATCGAAATGTCCGGCACCACGATCGACGAGGTGATGCTGGAGGAGATCCGCGAGTACAAGGAGACGCTCACCTGCCCGTCCTGCAAGGTGAAACGGAAGGACGCAGTCCTGTCCAAGTGTTTCCACGTGTTCTGCTACGACTGCTTGAGGACGCGGTATGAGACGCGCCAGCGGAAGTGCCCCAAGTGCAACTGTGCGTTCGGTGCCAACGACTACCATCGGTTGTACCTCTCGACGTAAGCCCCCGATGTCCGCAACGTAAGTTATGTACTGTAGCGGCCCGCTTCGGTTTCCGTTCTTCCCGCAACCCCTCCCACTTGCTTCTTATCCCTGGAAAGTCAGAATTTGCCTGATTCTTGTTAAGGCAATGCTCGATGGAAGAGCTCGAGTTGCCTTGAGCGAATGACAACTGTCTAATGCCGGAACAGTCATTCCACCCATTCCGGCATGCAAGCTTATCTTCACCGTTTTCGGGGCTTCGGAGGTGGTTGGAAACACTCATCCCCTCCCTCCCTCCCAATCACCGCCCGTCCCCTCTTGGTATGTGATAACATTGTACAGTGTGTTCCCGCTAACGATGGAAACCAAATCATACTAAACGGTTACTTCTTCGAACTAATAAGATAGATGAAACCGCATGCGGGGACAGTAACGCACTACACGGTCTCCTGGAAGATAATCTTGTATGCTGCTAGTCGCTCGTCCCGAGAAAACTAGTTGGTGGAATCTTTATAGCAGAGGTATGACGTCGTCGTCGTCGTCGTCGTCGGTATCGGTTGAATTACACGGTTGAGACATATTGCTACCACCGTCCAGCCTACTATTGTTTTGTACACATACAACACTCCCACACGCAGGCTGTTCTTGTCTCCACTGGCCACACATTCTCCTACCGTCATATCGCTGCTATGAAGCGGTGTTTTATACTGCCACGTTTATTCTAAGTGGCGTTGATGTAGATGATATAGAGAAAAAAAACTCGGAAAACACACCATTTTCCGAATATAAAAGAAAAAGCAACAAAAAAACCTACAAACAAATTCTATTTAACAGTTAGTAGAAGTTTTATAAGCCAGACGTAAGGTCGATCCCTCTAATCGCGAGATTTATAAAAATGTATCATTTTTCCCGCATTAGCATCATCTCTGCCCTTTCTTCCTTTCTTCTCGCCGTCTTTCCCTTGTTGACTGTTATAAGCTGCTTTTTTTCCTCCTCCTCCCCACCCCTTAGTAGTCCCTCATCGCGAAGGGTTTTCCCCAAGGAGAAGATAAAAGAAAAAAATACGTGCATTACTACTATGCATCATGTAGCTAGCCTGAGTTTCTACGTCAGGATGTTCCCTCTCGCGTGCGCGTGTGCATTCGCTTCCGTACTCCGAGGTGGTCTGAAGTTGAGCCGAGCCGAGATTTACGGAGAGTTCACCTAGTTTACAAAGCCCAAGTCAACCAAACAAGCCAAACAAATCAACATTTAAAAGCCGCCTATCCTTAAGTATCTTAGAAAAAGACTAGAGACGTGTCCTTATTTTTAAAATAAAATATATATATGTAAATGTATCGCATTATTGCGTAAATTGAAACAAAAAACACGACAATGAGCAACGAGTAAACGCAGTACTTTCATCAAACACAAAATTGTGAACCATTCTTCAACATTAGTAAATTACTCTCATCGTGAAAAAATGACGCCGTTCTAAAAGGGAACAGGCTACAAGATAACAATACTTCTCTTCAATTACTTTCTACATCGTTTATGTTGATCATTTCTGTTATTTTTTTACTCCGTGCAAACGGTTTGGGGTAGGACAAAGTAAGCTATTAAGAAAAATCTCAGTAGACAGAAACTAAGTGATTTCACCTCGCCGACGACCTGTTCACGACGTATCGAGCACGTGTTGCTATGGGAACCATAAGTTTCCTTCGAAAGACTCTGAATCAGACCGAGTCGGAGATCGATCGGAAACGTTTCGCACGCCACGCGAGGGGGAACGCCCGCCATACCTTAAAAGTGTGAAAAGGATGAACTGAATGCGAAAGCAAGAAATTAACCGTACTGTAAGATGCAAACCCGCCTCTGCATGTTAAAAATGTTCGGATGTGCTAAGAAAAGAACTCAACAACAGCAACAACAAAACCAAACACTAACGAACCGACAATTCTCGATCAATTCCATGAAAATACTACCGCATGCAGTAAAGCTAACGGACATCTATAAAGCAAAATTAATAGTAGATCGGAAGGAGGTAATAAAATAGTGATACTATGACCGAACACAGAATCGTAAATAAAAAGCCAATCATGATAAAGTAGTCGATTCCAGGTGTGTTGTTTAATGATGCACTCGCGTTACTTGGTTTAGAAATCTTGGAATTTAAAGCTCTCCCGCATCGTCATGCAGTCCACCTCGTCGATGTGTAACGACTGCGTCTTGAGATTGATTTCCTCCTCCTGCATGACCTGCGTGTTGAGCAGGTAGCGCAGGGTTGCCTTCGACTTCACCAGACTGCCGTCCAGCTTGGCGATGGTTTCCCGCAGCGCCGCCAGCTCCTTCTTCAGCCCCTCGAACACGTTGTCCCGGCACAGCTCGATTCCGGGTCGCTGGGAGCGGTTGGCCAGGCGCGTTTGGGCCAGCGCCACGTAGCCTTCCTTTTCCGCGATTTCCCGCTCCAGCCGGGTGACGGTGCGCGTCAGCTCGTTCACCTGGCGCACCGTTTCCTTGTGCACGTTCTCCAGCTTCACCTTCGTATAGCGAAGCTCGGCCGTGCGCTGCCGGAAGGCGGCGTTCGTGCGCTCCACCTGCGTGCGAATGTCCTCGGCCACCTGCCGCAGCAGCTGATCGATGTAGGAGCGCAAGGGTTGGGCCGAATTGATCTCCTTTGCCGTCGCCTCGATGTTTTTGTTCGTCACCATGATCCACTCTTCATCGGTGGAGTTGCTAAAAAGGGGGAGGAAAATTGGGACATTTAATCGTTTCAACACACATTCCCAACGGGACTGCAATCGTACTAGGGATCCAGCGGCACCCTTCCGGCGTAGACTTTCATCTCCATCTGGTTCGGGCGCAGCTCCAGGTTCTTCTCGTCGATCCGTATCGAGCGGTCCTTGTCGGCCAGGTCACGATCGAGCAGATAGATGGTGGCCCGCAGCCGCCGGATCTGCTCCACGCACTGCTCCAGCACCTTCTCCAGCAGCGCGATCCCGCCCTCCGTCACGTCCAGCTCCTTGCGCAGCTCCCGGTCGACACCGTCATTCACCAGGTCCGTCCCCTGGCGTCCTTCCCGCAGCACGATACACTTCTGGCACAGCGGAACCGCTATCTCCCGCAGCGTGTTGATCGCATCGATCGTGCGCCGTTTGTACACCTTCAGCGCTTCCTCCTCGATGTGCGCCTCCTTCTTCTGCTGCTGCAGCTCATCGCGCCGGAACCGGATGTCCTCGATGCGCTCCCGCAGCCGAAAGTCGACCTCACTCTTGCTCTCCTCCGTAGTGTGCTTTGTTTCGTCGATCACACGATCGCTTTCACTGCGGAAAGCACAAAACCCGAACAGCACGATATCAACACCCCGTCGAACCGGAAGCAATCGGAGTCAACTCCCTCGGTCTTACCTTATCACTCGATCCGCCAACGCTTGCTGGTCGAGGGAGAACACATTTTGCACCCGATTGTTCGCATGCCAATCGTGCGGTCTATGTTTCGGCTGCTCCGGTGGCAGGATAACGAGATTTTGCTGTCGTATGTATTTTTCCGACATTTTTCAAAGCGGCCGTGTACGAGAACTGAGTTAAAAGGTATCTAAAATGTTCCCGTGTTTCGGACGCACCAATTACTGGAGTCAATCACGGGTTGCTTTGCTCGTGTTGTGTGGAAAAGTAGAATTTTCCAAACGCAACGGTTGCTATGATTTTGTTTACCCCACCCGAACAGTGGTTCACACTATGGTGGATTTTTTGACCCCTTTCCTTTCTTTCTGCTACTCCAACTCTACGAAAAAATACACATTAGTAAAATACCCTTTGCGCCATTTGTTCCTGTACAGAATTAGATTTTTTTGTTACTTTTATTTCTTTTCTGCTCACCATTGAATCCATTTTTTGAAGTATATTTTTTCTCCAAACAAAACACACCATTTCAAACAAATCAAATCCTTGCGGTATCCTGGCCAACAACTGCTCTCCGGTATTACATTCAATTGCTTTCGATTGTTTCTTGATTCATTGGCTTGTCTATTCACAGGTTTCCTAGCGTTTCATTATCGTTTTCTTTTCGTTCCGCTAATATTTACTCCGCACGAACATAATAAACCCAGAACAGACAGGACATCCGATTCCGATTAGGTTTGATTTGCTATAAACTATTGTTTTAGTTTCCTCACTCGTGTGCGATACTCTGACCGTTAATTTCTCAGATTGGTTCGACCTCATTCTCATCTGTAATTTCCCCTTGTTAGCACCTAATCTTACGTTATTGTTTCAAGCCTTACTCACGGTTGCGTTTCTTATGTGCTTCTTCTGGTGTAGTGGAATCTATTTCCTACGCTACGTTTTACGCTATTCAGCAGAATCTGGTTACGTTCTTTGCATTCTTTCTATGCAACCAGGCTTTTCCCTATGCGCGTCGTATTCATTGCTTTACTTATATTCGTTACTCTGCGTGTCGCACGAAACGGAAACAGGACTCAAGAAAATGCATTTACCCAAAAAACGGACCATTAGGAATCGTCTAGAATTGAGCTACATACATAGGGGATATAGAAGCAGTATATCAAAAAGCTAGAACAGTTTATAAGATTTATTATTATCCTTATTAAGAATAGTCCTGCCTAGAGGGCATCACCGACCTGGCAGACAACAGGGTGAGTGCCTAAATTGGTTAACAGATATTAAAGGAAAAAAGACACCTGAACGTCCAGCTTCGGGGCGCAAATCTCAAAAATGTCCATCATCGTAAGAGCAAAAAGGAAATCCCTAAAAATCATTGCCTATGATTGAGCTTTCCTTTTCGGCTTCTTTTACTCCAACTCCTGTAGCCGAGAAAATTTACTTAAGGCTGATTTGTATTTGTAAATGTAAATGTTACCGTGTAGTAGCATAATAATATTTGCCTTTGATACTAATCAAGTGATTGTTAATCAATTTATGTGCTCCTCTCTGGTACTATCTGTTTTCTCATTCGCGTTCACTCATCCGCACCTTAGTTCTCTGTTGTCTTAACTACAACGTAAAAAATCACAATAAACTACACACACTTCCAATTGAACTAACTCATAAGAATGAAGATACTGCGGGAACAGTTGAATTATTGAACATTGGTTGCCCATCAACCATTACTATACCTATTCGCTTCGCTATCGTCAGCATTATCATCATCCTCACTATCGTTATCATTCCACTACAGCACAACTAAAGCATTCTTAAAATCATATAATAAAGGAAAAAATATTTATTTAATGTATTACTCTTGTGTAATCCAACCATCCACTTGCGCTCTACAGACACGTTCAATATATTTAGCTAGAAAAAAATCCTTCCCTTTTACCACCGTTTTCTTACATCTTTCTTTCTTCACTCACATCTCACATCTAGTTTTCTTTCTCCCGTTCGTCGCGTTCGCATGGTTTCTTCGTTTCTATGGTGATTCTTTTGGTAAGTTGATGCTTCCTTCTAGCAAAACTCGTTCATTGGCTGATTGCAAAGTTGGGTTTTGCTTCTGTTGTGTTGTTGCTCTGTATGTTGTGTGGTTTTTTTTACTTTTGCATTTACTCCTTCTTTTTCCGATAAAAATCAGTCATTTTGGTTTCGTCTTTACACTACACTGTGTTTAGTTTTTATTTTACCTCTTTTTTATAACTTTATAACATTCGGCCCACGCAAGACCCAATTCGCTATTATCTTTTTAATGCTTCGAATTACTTTATATGCTCGCTAGTGGCTACGGATATCCATTGCGTCCCTCTTTTCCACAATAGGGTTCCGTTCGTCACATTCTATCGGTCGCTATTTTTTCAGACTATTGCAAATGGTAGTTTTCGTTAACAGTTTGGTTTTTTTGGTTTGCTTGTTATGTGTTTGTTTGTTTGTTTGTTTGCTTGCTTATGGGGTTTCCTGTTGCCTTCGCTGTGAAGTGCGCTTTGTTTTTACAGGTAAAATCTCTATACACGGGGTACTCTACCACCTAGGCAAGTGTAAGTTCCACCACACCAATTGTCTAGCATGGCATGGAAATCTAAATTAAACTGCATGATGATTGGAAATAAATTCGCACATTCTGGATGCGATTATTCACCTTCCCATTCAAAATAACGCAACGGGGAGCATAAGGGACGTTCAGGAAGAAAGACATTCTTCAAAAAAAAAAAAAAAAACATAAAATAACGATCGTGAGCTGGTAATGAAGTACACACATTTATATTCTAATAGTTTTACGAAAAATTATAAACATTGTTTCACAGTATAGGTTTTTTTGTCTTATTGAGTAAATTAGTTTTCCTTTTAGAGTAACTCGTCTTCTTTTGTTGATTTGAAAGTTGGCATTTCCTTTAGCTCACTATAAGATTGATTTTGTTTTATTTGTGATTTCTTGCTTGGAGGGATAGTACGCACACCTCGTGCACATATATATATATTTATTTACTTGTTTTATCTAGCGAGGATTCTCCGAGCCTAACTGTAGTGGCAATCAATGAACACTGTTGCGTACTGTTTAAAATGCAAATGCGCTTCTCGGTCCATTCGTTTTACTGCCCACGCTGGGAGGAACATTTCTCTTCTTTGCTATCCAATGTACTACCGGTGGCAGGTTTTGCCAACGGTTGGACTATCTGTTGAGAAAAAAGTTATTTACCAGCTAAAACCAGCCGGAGCTGATAATCATGTCCATTTTTTTCTATATTTTACCAGTGAAAGAATGTAATACCTGATTGTTTTACTTGTTACCTCAAATTCAGGACAGAATAAACCATTTTAGTGTCTAATAGTTTTCATGTTTCTCCCCTACTTGAGCCATTCCCTGAAGCAATTTAATCAATAGCTAAAGACACATAACTGTGGTGTTTGAATGTTTTCAAAAGTGTGCAATTTTTTCGGTTCTTTAGTGCTAGCGTTGTGAAATCGCGCTCATTTAGAATCAACATGATGAGTGGTATCCCTGAATCCCGTGTTGGTTCGAAATTATGGGAAAATTTACACAATATAAGAAAAAGACTAATAATAAAAGTTTCACATCAAAACATTGAAAATATGTATATCCATCCCAAACGTATTTGTATAGTAAAACAAAAAATCTAATCGATAAAAAAAAATCTTCCACACAAGAACGCAAACGGAAAACGGTTCCTATTCCATCGTTGCCTCTGTGCTCAGTGTCTTCTCTTCAAAAATGTTTTTTTTTATCTCACAATTATTCCATGATCTTTCCTTTTCAGTTAGGTACGCCTTTTATACATCTTCTATAAATTTTTGCACAGGCCGAACAGTTTACGTAAATAGAAATTATTATAAAGAAACCTACAGTTTCTTGCCAGTGATTTGAAAAATGTATGAAATAGTGAAGAAGAGGACGTAGAAAAAAAAACAATTCAATAACACGATCCTTGTTTCTGATTCTCAAACGATTTTGTTACGATTGCGATGGCCCGATCGCCGAGGGGACGATGTCGGCGGCGGCGGCGTCGGCGGGAAAGGAATTTGGGCGTAAAGCCGGCGACGGTGATGGGGTGTAATTCGTTATTCTATTTTTTTTCTTGGTAGCTCCACTCGTTCTCATCCTAGTTCGATCTCTCTTCCTTGCCTTCCTTACATATTGTTTTGTTTACGCTAGACTACGGTTTAATTAGTTTGAAGGTGTTCGTTTCTCTGCTCCGTGCACCGCTGGGATGCGACATACACGCAGCTTAGGTGATAAATTTTCTAAAACTGCTATAGTCCACCAACATTGGCCTGTGTTGAAAAAGAAGTAGAGGAGAACCGAATCCGTTAGAATCTTTTTTTTCGTTTGGCATTTCGTTTAAGCAGATACTCACTAAGAGATGGACATTTCCGGATACACGTCCATCATTTCGTCCTGGGGCGACGGTCTCGGTGCGAACGGTTGCAAATGGGGTGGCGTTCGCCGGGCAATGGAGGCGGCACCAAATGGTCGACTGCCGGACGCGGTGGCACTGGTTTGCGGTTGCGCTGGATGAGGCTGCGGTCCTTGGCCCGGATGATGCGGAGCCGGTACGGCGGTCCGCTGCGTCAACGGCGGTATATTGTGGACGTGGTGTGGGAGCGGTTGCTGTTGGTGATGCGGCGGCTGTTGCTGCTGGTGGTGGTGGTGTTGATTGTGCGGATGGTGCAGCAGATGGTGGGGTGGTATGTTGCCATTCTCCATTCCTGAGCCGCCTGCAACACCGCCGGGCATCATGCGGCCACCGCTGCCGAGGCTGTTTGGGCCGGACGAGGTAGAACTGCCGCCAAGATGGTGGTTGTGGTGGAGTAGATGGTGACCGTGGTGGTGGCGTGGCATCCGGCGAGGTGATCGGGGCGTCGTCACGCGTGTCTGCATCTCCTCTAGCACCGACGGAGCGACGTATGTGAAACCCTGCGATCAAATTAAATCATCATTTTAAAAACGTTAACACGCACATTCAACGTTGGGACATTTCCCGGCCCGCTGTCGCTCACCTGGAAGATTAGGTTGGCACTCTCACTCAGCGTTGTCTCGTCGGGCGAATCGACCGGAATCTCCTTGGTGAATTTGGTGTCAAACTGTGACACATCGTCCTCGCTGGCCTGTAAAAGAAAAAAAAATGGATTCGATCAGTTTGCCTCCAAAAGACCCCGAGAAAGAATTTCCACGAAAGACGCATGTGTAACTCACCAGCACTGGTTTGATCGGTGGATCCAACCGTCTCGCCACCACATCGTCCCAGTTGACGTTCTTGAAGAATGGATGCGCCCGGACGGCCTGCCCATCGGTCGGTCCGCTGCCGAGACGCTGCGAGACCTGCCGCTTCATCAGTCGCCGGATTAGATCGCGCGAGTCCGGCGTCAGGTAGCCGGGGATGTTGAGCTTATCCTTCAGGATGGCATCGACCGTTTTCTTTCGATTGTCCGCACAGAATGGTGGCTGTACAAGGGGGAGTGGGGGGGAAAACAATCGGTTACCTTAAGCTTCTTGTGTAACCTCTTTCGTCGCGCTTTAGCTTACCATTCCCGTCAGCATGTCGTACATGAGGGCACCGAGGGACCACCAATCCACCGCCTTACCGTGTCCACTGCGCATCAGAATTTCCGGAGCCCTGGATGGGAAACCGAAACGAACCGAAAGAGAAATGAACGAGGGTCAGTAAAACATAAACAAGACCACGCGAAAATGCAAGAGTTGAATGAAAATGTCCACTCACATGTACTCGATCGTACCGCAGAACGTGTGCGTCACGATGCCCTCCTGGATGTGTTCCTTGCACAGCCCGAAGTCGGTCAGCTTCACGTGGCCCTGCGCATCGAGCAGCACATTCTCCGGCTTCAGATCGCGATAGATGATGCCCAGATTGTGCAGATGCTCGAGGGCGAGAATTATTTCACATAGGTAAAAGCTAAGGGTGAGAGAACCGAATTAATTCCGGAAAATGAAAACACTTTTTACTTTCAAACTTACCACGCCGTGTCCTCCAGGAATATTCCCTCACGCTCTAAATGCATGAATAGCTCGCCGCCACTCAAATATTCTAGGATTAAATACAGCTTGCCGCCGGTCTGGAAGGCGTATACTAGTTCTACTATAAATGGATGCTGCCGATGGAAAGAGGAGAAGGAAAATTCATTAGAAATACACCGATCGTGAATGTCAGAGGCACCGGTTTTAATACTCACCCTAACCGCTTCTAATATATTCCGCTCAGCGCGTGTGTGGGCGGTGTCTTTTTGATTTCTAACTATTGAAGCTTTCTTTAAAACCTTCATTGCGAAGTATGAATTTGCATCAGCACCAGTGGTTTTTCTGACCTGCAAAGAGTAGAGAGAACCGAACACACGTGAAATATGGGGGGGGGGGCACTCCGACTCCTGCCTTGATCCTGGCACAACACACTTACTTGGAAGACTTTACCGTATCCACCCTTGCCTAATACTTTCTTCAGCTCAAAGTCCTGCGGTCCGAGCTTTATCCGGCCGCCCGGATTTATGATGTCCTCCGACAGTGGTATCGTTTCCGAACCCTCGGTTCTGGCGAATGAGAAAGCAAAAGGGAACGATCAGGCGAGCCATTTATTTAGGAGTAAAGTTATACGCTTGAAATGTATCTCTCTTTGTGGTTGTATCCAGTGTCCAGGTCCAATGGCCCACTATCATTGCGCATCAAGGTTACTTACTCTAGATTTTTGTTGATGTATAGTTCCGGTTCCAGGTCGACCTGTGGAAATAAAATGAAATGGAAGAGAAGAAAAAGAGTGCAACATTAGTATGATGCTTGTTATGAGGATAATGATCGTTTAACCAGTGAATATTGAAGTTGTTAAAATATGAGTTTTTGTTGTCAAATCCCTTTTGACAAAGCAACATTCATTAACATGCCTAAAATATTTGATTGCTTTCAATTTTTCGTAACCAATAATCAGTTTAAGGAAGGAATACAAATTATAATGCCGTTCATAGAAAAAGCTTTTAAGGTGTCAAAGATGGTCTCTGAGATTTTATTCATTTTTCCAAAAAGTGGGTGACTATTTTAGATAGTTGTTCTTCTCATGAAGTAAATTTTCCGTTTTATTGGAAGTTTAACGTTTTTCTCTCATTTGTGAACAATCGCCCAACCAGGCTTCTTCCGCATTTCAGTTCCTTCAGTGGTAGGGACAGTGGTAACAGACCGCTCCGATCATTGCCTCCAACGGTTCAATCACGCAGAGGCATGGCAAGGTTGGCGCGACGCCGTCAAAACAAAACGAAAAACATCCTCAACGCCGTCTCTTCTCAATGATGCTCCCTCGAGCGGAGGTAAAACACGAAAATGCACACATCGAACAACCCAAATCCGCGTGCATGCTAAACATAGAATGTCACTGGCGTCGAAGTTGTAGTGGCCCCCTTCTTGGTGCGCACTGTATCGCATTACATTTTCCGCGAGGGGAAAACCGACATCCGGAAGCCGTCCCGAAAGAACACCAGGAACCGGGACGGGGGAATGAGTGGAAGCGAACAGATGCAGATGGATCTTGGATGGCCGCCGTTTGCCGGCATCATCATCATCAACGTCATCCTCTCATCCAAGAATCAAACGAAGAAGACAAACTGTCTGCGCCGCCGAGATGTCGTTGAACTTTGGCCGGCAGACACCCCGCCAATAGAGAGAGGGAAGGATGACGATGACATAAACCATACATGGTGTTGTCCCCTGTTGCACCGAACGCCTTGGCCACGTTCCTTCACCCGGCGGTTCTTGGTTGCACGGATTGTGCCAGCTGTGGCCTCTTCTCCTGGCCACAACCATTCAGTCACGGCCAACGTTCAACGACTCTCATTTTCGAAGGGAGCGACCGGCGAAGGGGCTTTGACGATTCGATTTTAAGGACACCGATACGATGCACCCGAGAAACGCATTTCGAAAAGGGCTCTAGAACGAGGCGTGCTGCGCCGCCCTACCAGCATCATTTGTCAGCTGTTTTTCCCCCTTCTTTGGGCGGTGTTCAACCGTGTGACAGCCGTGTTCCCCGCAAACGCTTGTTGATGTTCCAGTTCTATCCTAATTTAGTGATTATGAGTGTCGGTCGTCGGGAAACGGGGATAAACGATGAAACTGAGAAGATTCGGGAGGAGATCATGGTGCATTGTTTCGTTTGTCGGGGCGGAAAAATCAATCAACAAAATTTTACAAACAGAACAAACCAGAACAGAGCCATTTGGTAAAATATTCTCCCCTTCCGACGGTACTTCTTTGGCAAATGTTTTGTTACGTTTGAGGTTTTGGCTATAAAATTGTCCATAAATAGAGTAAGGTGAGAAATAGTCATTCTGTTAAGTGAAACTCTAAACGATCTAGTGTTCGTTTTGAATATGTAGGTCTAACGAATCGTTTCGTTCAATATGCGATACAGATAAACGATAATAACATTGTGGAAAAAATTGACGTGTTTGATTTTCTTATCATGCTATACTATTGCTTGGAATTTAAAAGCAAGAAAAACCTTTCTTTGATTATTTTTTATTACTATTTTGTTTTATTTAAGCATATTCGAAAGTGAATTCTGATTTATATTTCTTCTCGGAGGTTTTTTTTTATTTTTGAATAGATCTAACCAATCATAAATAAACAAAAACTTCTAAAGGGATGCTGGGTAATCAGAAATGTGGAATCTACATAACATATGAATTTGTAGATAATTTGAGCTTGTTTTTTATTTTCGTTTGTTTCCTTTTTTCAGAAGGTTTTTGATTTATTTCTATAATTTAAAAGCTTATAGGCTGCAATAAAACTTCAGAATTTGTACTTCGAGAAGCGAAAAACTAATTCACGTTTAAGATTAGAACATGTGTCGCCCGTTAGATTATGCCGATCCTTGCTCGAACCAATATTCTAATCTCTACTCGACATTAGCAGGGATCTCCCGATCCCGATGGTCGTTACGAACAACAAATATACACCCATTATTTTATAGCGTACGTGTTAAAGGTGAACTATTTTTAGCCACTCCTTCAAGACGTCAAGAATTCAGTCCTATTCCTTCCGTTTGCTTTAGCATTGAATTTTTACGCCGCACGGTCATCATCACAATCAGCGAAACGGAATCCCTCGGCCAAACTTATCGCTCGCGTATCGCTTGGGCTAGTTAGTATTCTCGGTTTAATTTTCTTGGTTGCAGTAAAATAAACTTTTACTGCTGCGACGTCGGATGTCGGATGCATCAACAAGAAGCTTAAAAGTGAAGCACATAGAAATCTTCCATAAGCACCTTCGGAGATGATAACGGACAGCAGTTGCACACTCGAATTGCTTATGCAAACTTTGTCCGTTTCTTATTTTTCCTGATCGCTCCTTTTCACACTGAGATTAGCGCATCCGTAATCACGTCCCGGCAAGGCGCCAGCGGAAGTGACTCCCGCACCCTCGCGCCCTTTTCCGCTGTGGCAAAATTCGACACCTTGAACCACGATTATCAAGCTCGACAGAAAAAGTGAAGCAATTGGAAACTGGGCATAAGATTCTACGTATTTTTTTTTTTTGTCGTTATGGCGAGTGAAGTGAAAAAATCAACATCAATCATCTCTTCACCAAGTACCAAACTCCGCAGCCCAGACCGCTTTCCACACGGAGGGGGCGGAAAGGGATACGCTACGAAACGGTAAGCCCGGTGTATTGAATTAATGCTGGACAAGATTAACACTTTGAGCGACCGCCACGCGAAAATGATGATCATCTCTTATCAGGGGCTGGAGGGCGGCATGGGATGATCAGACAACAAGCAAACCGGTCCAGTTCGAGTGTGTTTGTGAAATGGCGCAACGACGTGCCCCGGACAACCTTCGCCCGGTGGTAATGGCAAGTCCAAACACAAACCTCCCCTGTGACGACGTTCTGATGGAACGAACTCGAAATCCTCCTCCGATGGCTATTTATACAGGACATTATTCCACCCACCGGTCAGACGTCTTTTTAAAAAAAAAAAAGGTAAAGGTTCTACGTCAGCTGCTGCTGCTGGAGAAGTGTAAGTGGACTACGGACACGACGCACACGCGGCCGTCGATGGTTTGACCCTGAAGTTATCTAATCGCTTCCCGATGGTGGCAAGTGTCGACCGGTGGCCATTCGTCGAACGTACGTTGTAGAAAATGTCTGCCTTGTGGAGGGATAGAAAAACAGGGCCCCCACATACATCGACTGTTCGAGTGGAGTCGAGTACCATCATCGCGGCGAGCAAGAACTCCTTCCGACGGAGACAAAGAATTGAAAAGGCATCTCAATTAATTGAAGTGTCGTAATCACTTCAATTTGATAGAATTGCTTCGTCGTTCGAACCGCTTATCGATCCAACGGGACGCAGAGTTTTCCCGTTATCATTCTTTGAGCTGGAAAATTCACTGGCACGAAGTGCTGACAAGAATTTTCAGATGACATGTCCTTTCTGTATTTTTATTACTTCTCAAGTGCTAAAAAATTACCCTCTATGAGGGACTATGAGTACTTTGGCCACCACTGAAATGTAACCTACACCAACCGAAAACAAATAATAGCTTGATGAACAATCGATCCCATCCTTTTTCCCGCTCCCCATTTGCCGGAAAACTGTTGATAAACATTCAATCCATCATAGATAAGATCCTTTTTCTTTGTTTTCCACCTACTATCATATACCAACCACGATGACAGGCTTTAATAATGTTACCCCAAAGTTGCGAACTTCGTGAAAATTCGAAAAGGCAAACCAGGAAGACGATGTTAGACAAAACGCGACACTGCGAGAACGCTACACGCGCGCGCAAAAACACACAGACCAGCGACAAACGCGACCCCGTCTAGGAGAAAAACCTTGTAAGGTTATTGACATCACTTCCGAAACAACACACGCACCCCACGCCCCAGCGCCACCCATCGGATCGGGGCGGGAAGATGGAGCCCTTCGTCGTACGCCACGCTTTCGGTCCGATTCCCACGGGATGAAAAAAAAGGGGGAGCTAAAGTACCACCACTAACGCGTTGGGAAGTAAGTAGTAGTATTAGTAGTAGTAATGTACATCTAGTAGCACCGTTCTGGTTCTTAATGGAATCCCAATCAAAACACACCCCTTCCGAACCACATCGCCAATATTGAGTTCGCGAACAAAATTTGCCCACTGGAAAGGTCTTTATATCACAAGCAACAATAAAACATACAAAACCAAACAAAAATGGAGGCGCACGGTTGACTGTAAGCGTTAGTTGTTTGATTTTATTTTGGTTCGATATGCCCATTTCACCATCCCGATAACGATGGGCGCGCGTGTTATCGGCGTGCTGAAGGGTGGCAAAAGGGACGGAAGCATCAGTAACGTCTTCACGTAATGATGATGGCGATGGAAAAGAAATGGATTACATCGCTCGAGTGACGGCCGTGGGTAGGAGAGAGGCGTGATATAAGCAACGATAACAGAACTTCGCTTCCCGTTCCCTTTGCGTGACAGATGTGCATTCATTGTGGATACTACGCCGCGCGTTGTATCACATTTGGTGAGATTGCAAATTCTTCTTCTCACGATAAACTAACTAAGTGGAGGGAAAACATTTGGCACACTCAACAAGAGCTGTCAGCAAACATTTTTAGACGGAGGTTATTTAAGGTAACAAAACCATCGTCTATTGGGCAATTAATAATTGTTCTCCATTTTTTCAATTTTTTTTGTTTCTTAGAAAAACTTGTATGTTGAAATTGAAATCGAAGCGATTTTTATTTCGATAAGTTTTATTTGACATTGAATACTACAAACTTCCTGAATACATTTAATTCTACAGACATTATAATAAATTAAAATCAACAGCAACAGTCAATTTGTTGAATAATTTTCGACAGTTGTTGAAACATTGATATTTTTAAATGTTTTGTAATACATTTAAAATTGTGAAAGTAAAGTACGCTTGTCAATGGAGAGACAATCCATAACGTTCCCCCTAATTGAATGTGAAGTTGTCAATTAATGTAATTAATGAATGTTGCCTTCATCTTATCGGTAAACGCCGAAAGGACACTGTCATGAATCAATTTCGTGCACATTCTTGCCAGCCAGCCGCTTATGAAGGTCGTACACTATCAAACTCGACAAGAAATTTCGAACGAAGGAGGAACTGGAGCGATCTTCGAACCGGCCTCAAGCGGCTTTGCTTCCGGGTGATGGCTCGTGTTAATTTACAAGCAACACTGAGGCAAGGGGTGAATCCACCGACGGATGAGTGGTTGGGTGGATTAACGCCTGACACCAAGGACATCCTCTTAAATGATGCCGATTTTTCCTCGAAATGTGCAGAAGAATCAATTTTCAGTGCGAAAATTTCATCTACTGGCTTGTACTCTGTCTGTGTGCCGACACCCTAGTGTCACTGTTCGCATACACTAAGAGCGACAATTACTATTTGCACAATCTGTCGGCCAGAAATTCGTCGCTTTGCTATGGCTTCCCCTTCCGCCAGAGCCATCTTCCGGTGGCGTCTTTCGCGAGACACTGAGCTCTATCTCAAACGGCATACACGGGCGTCACGAACCGCGAAGCTTCTACCCTGCCCACGGCCCTCCCCACTTCCCGCACCTATGCTTGCTTCCTCACCCCGCTAGAGGCGATAAATTTTTGGACTGCGTCAAAATATTCCAATTGTGCACTACCTTGAACTCGGGCACGCGGGCCGGTTCGTTATCGTTCGATGAACGACGGAAACACACAACACACGTTGGCTTTTTGGCGTCGGCCATATTGAACCCGGCGTTTAGGCGCTGCCGGGAGGCGTCCACTCGAACCTCAAGCAGATGGAAGGAGCTAACTCAATGGTGGCGGAGGAACGGGAGAAGAACAAACAAAACAAACCCCCCAGAGATCCGAATGCGAATGGAAGACACATTTTCTTGATCCCATTTCTTAGCCGAAAACTGGTCTTGGATGTGGCGAGGTTTGTTTTGGGTGGCGAAGCAGGGACGAAGGGAGCAAACGAATTTATGGGACGTACGAGACATGGTGAATCGTAGCCACACACACAGAGCAGACACGCACGCCCGACTGCACCCAGAATAATATTAAACGTGTTTTACAACCCTTTTTTTCTTACTACTGCCACCAATTAGCAGGGTTTTTCACGCATTATCCGTGATGTTTCTTTCAACGGCCCAGAGATTCCATGAACAGCTCAATTTCCATCGTGCAAGATGCCGAAGTAAACTTTAGGCGAGGAGGAAAATTCAATTAAATTATATTTATCTCAAAATTAATTTTATTTTGTTTCTATTTTTGCATATTGAGTGCCTCCTCAGCAGTGAATTGGTAAGCATAAACAAAACAGTAAACTATGGAACACCAAACACTAAAAGTTAGGCGTAACTCTTATCAAGTTCCAGTACTGTTTATGTTACTCGATTTTTAAGCTACACGCAACGAGAAATTAAATTATCAAAAGAAAATGGAATCGCTAAGGCGCCACCGACATGGGAGAAAAATGAGTAAGAAACATGATATCAGCATCACTGAATCAGCCTCGAAAGCACTCCCGAATTGACATCATCCCCTCAATCAAAAAAAAAAAAGGCGCGTACGCCTTGTCGGGGAAGAATGGTATGTGAAGGTCATTCACATTAACAAACGGGAGTGGCAGGCCGTGTTAAGGACACGTGAAAGCAATGCTGTGGGAAGTAGTACTAGCGACTACCGAACGCCACCGGCGGCGAAACGAAACGAAAAATACTAACCGTTTCCCATCTCTTCCTCAAAAACGCACATGCGCAAGCGACACTCTTATCGTGAGTGACACAACATTGAAATGATTGTGGTAGCCGACGCGGGAGGGCAAAAGGAAGCTGCTGCCATTCCGTCGCACATTCGTACGATAGGTACGTGTCAAAATGGCGCTACAACGATGGCGTTCTTATCAGTGAGCAAACAAAAAAGCTTCGCAAAAATTGTCCTCTTGGTTTTGCTCCCGTAATCGAACAGGCTTGAATCGCATTCTAGGCTGCTACACGCCAGGTATCGTTTTGTTTGTGTAACGGACACCGTTTAATAACATCGTATTTTTACTTACTTGTTTTTATTTTATTTTTGCAGAAGCCCGCACTGGCCATACTTCTGGTGCGTTATCATTTGCGGGCATGAGTTCGCCCAACTTCCTGCACTCCACAGTCCAATATATAAACACACAACTTGCCAGCTCGTGCTATCAGAAGACAATGTTGGTGATACTGGTGGAATCAAGGGCGGCCAAGGTTGCTGCTGGTCGCGGAAGGAAGACACGTGCCCGGACCCAAGGCAACCTTGAAGTAACTAGCCATGGTAAAATAGTCATTTGAAAAATATAATTTTTCTCAACTTTTGAAAACCGGATTTAAATAATTCATACGGCTTTACAAAGGTACCATTTATAATAACAGCCCTTTGGGAGAAGTAAGAATTATTCCACCGGAACAGGTTTGTGGGTTTGTGAGAACAAACCTGTTAAATAAATAGAATTTAAAGTAATTGTAATAATTTCAGCAAATTAATGAAAGTCTATGAAAAATGTACAGCATTGTTCAGAATTTACTGTCGGTACTTAAAACCGCCCGGCTGTATACAACAGTTGCCTCCCACAGTTCTATTGCAATCACGCGTGTTAAAATGTTGCAACATTGCAACAACTTATGGCAGCCATAAAATAATTCATTAACTTTTAACGATACCGGTGCCATATAAAACTCATGACGAGGATGAACGCATTTTTTTTCGCAAATGGAATTGAAAGGCATCCGCGTTTTGTTAAACAATCCTCTCGACGCTTCAAACGATGATGAGGCACACCGGGAAGGAACTCTTCCTTCTCTAAATTTCGATTTCTATTACTTTCGGCTAAATCAACACAGCGCTGTTGTTTAGCCCTTAGATCATCACCATCGTTTTGCAGCATTTTATCGTCTAACGATTTGTAGTCAGCGGGAACCAGAAGGAACTCCGCCGAGGGAATTCACCGGCGTGGTTGTGTGCTGCGTAATTGTTTATGTTTATGGCCGCACACGCGTGTGCACTCGAGCAGCTCGCGGGCAACCGATCGAAGAGTCGTACAATGTTTGTTTGTTTATTATTCGTTGCACCAGCTCGATTGCTTACCCCCGCCTCTCCTCCCCTTTCGAGCAAGCTTATTTCACTACGTCGTTTTCTTCTTGCGCACACGTTGCAAAAAAGTGCACCATTCACCCCATGCACACCCCTTTATTACGCATCATCGCTGCTCGCCCGAGTGCACTCGGTGAGCTAGTGCTGCTGTTTCACGTAGTATATGCGCAATTCATTCGGTAGAAACATCCAGAAAAAAAATTAGCAGACACACATACACACAAGACTGGTGCACATTTCATTCATGACTCGGAGAAAAAGAGCGAGAGAGATAGATGGTTTGTGCTGCAAAACTGCAGTATCGGTGCATCGGGGCCACGCACACAAACATCGGTTTTCAACCGAAACGGACGACGGGAAACGATAGAGACAGCAGGAAGGTCACGAATCGAAATGGTGACGTAAGACGAGCATTGCTTGGGGTTTTTTTTCTGATGCATTTTTTGTGCCATCGATTACCACACAAAATCATGCCTTCCCACTCGCTCTTCTTCATCTTTGCCGCTTTTATCCCTCCCTCTCGGTTTCTGATATTTGGATACCATGATGACCTCATTCTCAACAGACTATGACGACACACAGCACCATCCACTGCAGAGGAGAGCGTGAGAATGAGAGAAACAAACCGAGATTGCATATGCTGCAAATGCAAATGCAGTTTGAAACGAAATGAAAAAAAATGCACACACCCACACGACTATCGACCGATGAGCATTGATTTCTTTTCCAATTCAACCAAGTGGCACTCAATGGAAGACTGTGTAATAAGAGGATAACGAACATGTAAATATCTTTAAAATGATGACAGTGACCCACCCCGAAAATAAATCAAATTTGGTACGCGAAAAGGATTGCGGGAATTAATTGAATGACATGGATTTTATGGTATATTCTCAACCGGATGTCGAAAGACTTGTCAACATGTCAAATGGAACACTTGATTGAAATTTAGTTAAGCAATGTTGAAATGTTCTAAACATGTTCTAAACAAATACAAATATATTCTCCAACTATTTGGAACAAAAACCAACCCAAAGCGAAGCGATACGTCATTCGCTGGTTGCAATAAAGTTGTCCACACTTGTATGACTTCAGCTTCACTTCAAACGGAAAGTTAACATGGCTGAAATCGACCTTTTGCTTACATGATTTCATAAAAGCTGACATTTGCTTTCCCTATCCTTACAGTCTTACGAGACCTGCCAGGGAAGTTTGTGTTTTTCTTGTAGGTTTTCTCCAACAACATTCACCCGCCATTTAGCTTTTACTTTCTCCGGCGTTCATACAACAATTCGCATTATGGAATGTAAATGTTTTACACAAACTTACTGACTGTTCTGACGATTTTTGGTGTAGTTGTAGTTGGAAACTTGGGACTATTTTCTAGATTATGACGCAAATCTAAGATACAGCAACAGGACCGTCAGGAAGGGACGCAGAAAGGTTTGTTTATGCAAATATGTGCGGCATACGGTATGCGCAAGAACTGCCCACGTACAACACCGGCTTCTGACGTAACCGCACTTCCGCGAATTTAGTACGACTCGTGTAAAGGTCGACTTAACAATGCGCCGTAATTGTTCGGGGAATCCGTAACGATCAACGCAGGGGAGGTGTTATGTTTGTGCAGCGTTGCACTTCGGTAAACAATAATCAAATGTAATGTAATAAGCTTATAGAAGAACGTAAGGGCGGCCATTACATCGTTTCAGACTTCGATAAACCCTTACTGGTCCAAACAAAAACCATCATGTGTGCACGGCTAATAATAAATCACTACCAACTTGGGGCTTGGGTATTTCCGGCCCGGTCTTAAACATGGCACGCGTTCGCTGCTCGGAATGTCGGAATCATCGGACAAAATCAGTGCCAAGCCGGCCGGTCCCGGCCGTCCCGCCGTCTCATCGAACCGGCGCGCTTTGACCTACTGATACAGATTCCAATCCCCACCGAACGACCGACCGAATCGGGTGACTTTCAGTTTCGGGGCTCCCCACGTCTTCTCGAAACAGAAGAGGTAGTCGTGGTCCACGCAGAGGGACCAACTCGGGTGTACTCAGCGAAATTAACGCCATGCTATTTACTACACAGGTATGCGATCATCATCGTTATCGAATAGCCAAAATCCATAGAAAACGTTAGACCAGCAGCTTCAGAAAAAAAGGAGATTCATTAGTTGGTAATACCATACGGTTTGTAAAAAATTTTTTGGCAGTTATGACACTGAATAATGGGAAATTTTGGAATCGCAACAGATAACAGCAATGACTTTCAAGCCACTGCTCAGTTTGAGATAAGGCAAAAATAGCTTATCAATAGCGCTTACCAACCCAGACACAGGGCACGTGAAAAACTTCCTAATGATTGTAGAAGCCTTCCCAAACGGAGAGGTTTTATTTTGAACAAATTTAATCGTATAAGGTCATTGGGTAGGCGTTTTCTTCAGATCTTGTACCTCGCACAAGAAGCACAGGCGAAACGTGTGTACCACACTGTAGCCAGCGCTCTAAATGCAGTGCCGTTTGCAGCACCGAACTGTGTTTCCCCCCCGAAAACGCGAGCGCGCGTTGGTCTAGTTTCTCTTCCACTCTTTTATCTTCGTCCGCGTGTTCGTCTAACAGACATTCGTCATTGACCTACTTTCGGGCCGCTTCTTGGTGTAGGGGTTGGTGTTGTGTTATTTTTATTTTTTTCTTTTCGTCTCTAACGTTAATGTTGCCTCTCATCATGTTTTGAGCCGGCTCGGCATGATTATCTGTGCTTGGTGGTGTATTTGTGTCGAAGTTTTGGTGATATTTCCGTGGTGTTGGTGTTCCCATGGAGTGTCCCAAAACCTGAACAAAATCCCCATCAATAACATGCCCTCCCCGGGGAGGTTGAGGGGAGGGCCCGAACCCAAGACTGGCACTGTTCAAAGTGACTCTAATTTTACCGAAGCCTTGCGAGCGACCGACAGTGCTTGATTGCATCAATCGTAGGCATGTTTCTTTTTTTTCCACGAGGGCAGCAGCATATGTTGTTTAGCGAATGGTTTGGCCAAACTCCACGTAGCATGATTATGAAAATGATTGCTAACGATGGGCGCAGAAAGGCTTCACAGTTAAGGGATTTTCCTAGCACTATTGAAGCGATTAAACGAAAATGTATATTCTTTGATTATTTATCTAATGTAAGTTCTATCCATGAAAAAATACAGTTAATTATGTTAGGAAACACGTTGCACCCATTTTTTCGGGTGAACCACAAGGGATTGTGATGTAATCTTGGCAATCTATTGATAGACGGGCGATATCACTCGTTTCGGCGATAAAAATAACTTTCTGCACGGTTTGGATTGGGGTTTGTTTGTTCAACATTCCAATTTTCCAGGATCCCAATGGCGTAAGTTTATGTTTCAGATCTAAGGGAGAGGAAGTTACTGAATCTAGAAGGCATCAAAAACAATAAAAAGTTGGTTTATCTATGCGTCAGAGGGAAAAGTTAGTTTTGCGAATGCGTCATAGAGCACAAGATAGGGATCGTGTCAGTCCATGGTCCAACGAGGTCCTTTATACAAACAAGGGTAACGTATCATGTACACGGTTAAAGATAAAACTTCAACCTAATACCAAAACTCGTCCTCTTTAGGAGGATGAATTTTCCAACGCACTTGGGCGCGTCTCGGAAAATTCCCAGCATCACACGCTTCTACGAACCGAAAAACCCTTCCAAATGGCACACGAACGATTCGGTACGGGGAACTCTGGATGACGTGGAGCAAACTGTCGCCTGCAGGTCGTGGATGAAAATTCCTTAAATGTTTGAACCACCAAGTCAGGGCGACAAAAGGGGCCCAAGAAAAAAAAGAAAGCACACACACCATGAACGAAACGAAACGACCCTCGAGAAACTCAGAAAACCAAAAAAAAAGCTTCTCTCGTTTCAACACAAACGCGACGATCGCGTAAAGGAAGGAAGAAAATCCTTACCATCCCTCCGGGTCAGTCTCCCTCGGTCACTCCGCGTGTCCGAGTCGATGTGTAGGTGTGTGCGCAAGGAAAATGGTCTAAAAATAATCGCCCAACCCGAGAGGGGGGAGGAGGCAAGAAACGTTTTCCGTCGCCGCGGAAAAGCGGAAGCGCACGGAAAATGCGAGAGGCTGCCGGGGGTCGGGCCAAGACAAATCCGTCGACGTCGGAAAGCGACAAATGTGTTTTATGCGCCCGGAACTATATTTAGGCAGACGACCGTCTCGGCCGTCGGCGAGAGGGTAAAATAAAAATACAACGTGTGTAAAGTTGTAGTACGAACGCTGGTAATACGAAAATAATTGGTCTCACTTTTTCCCGGAAGTAAGTGGAATGATTCGAAGACAAAAAATACATTCTGTGTGGTTGTAGAAGGTTGTACTATTTGAACGACGTTTTACTTATTTGCCACACATGCTGCAATGAACGATAATATCAAAATTGAGCTGCATTCTTTGACGTTTTTCCCAGTGTAAAAGGCCCCTTTAAAAAAAAGACAAATTACGGAGAAAATATTAGGTGGCGCCACATGTCTGATGAAATACTTTCATAAGATCCATGACGAAAAAATAAATTGCACCCCAAACACCCGATTCAAGCTACCCAATGGAGGCGCCTGGTACGTGGGAGCACGAACGCCGCATGCCTATGTATGTGTGACGAATAAATTTAGCTACACGAGGAAACTGACACCCGCTGTAACGTAGGATTTTCCCGAGTGGGTGGATGGCAGCCGGCAACGATCGATGTGAGAATCGTGCGAAAAATTAACGTACATTTGTTGAATTATCCGTTGTTCCTTACTCAGATAGCCAAATTCTCACTGGCCGGGCACAGGACACCCTCTTTCTCTATAAATTCAATTTGGCCGTGGTCCAAATTTGAATTAGATTTGATTAATATTTGGAAGGGGCTTTACGGTGATAAACCGCAGGCACGTTTGGTTCTCTTCAACTTTATAATAAGATACTTGTTCACAATGTCTATACAATATATTCGGAATTTTAAAAGCGCACAAAAATAAAACTTTGGGAAACATGACAATAAACGAGGGATATGTTTGGAAAAATTACTCAAACAAAGTGCTACCTGATCCTTTTTCACGGAATATGTTAAAGACATGTTGTCTTTAATTTTTTTGATTCAATCTCCATAAATTAGGAGCAATTTGTTTTTTGTTTTGCCTGCACGTAAACCAATTTAAAATCATCTAAATTAAAGTTGAGGAACACATGTTTCAGAAATATCTGTAAAGGCATATCGTGACAACTTTTTTGTTAAAAAATATGTGTTTTAATATAATAGAGTTCATTTAGTCAGACTGGAGATGTTTAACAAACAGTTTAATGAGTAGTCCAAAAGCAACACTAGAATATTTCAATTTCGTGATTAATATTACAACGAACAACATACGGGTTTGTCAGCTTCAGTTTGTTCCATTCACTTTCTTCCGCCTCTCTCCATCGCTCATTCTTCGATCATAACCGAATCGAATCATAACGATTTGCAACTTGAACAGCCGATGCTGGAGAAAGGCAACACACGAACATACACAATCGTTCCCTTTGGTCGCGTGGACTTTGCACGATCGAAGGGAAAGTAGGCGATTTGCAAATACCATTCTCACCCGACATTTTTCCCACTCGAGCCGAACATCGAACGCACTTATACACACTTGCTTGCATAAGGCGTCCACACGCCCCGCACCGCGAAGAGATAATAGAACAAACAGCCTGCTGGGAAGTTCCAAGGCGAGCGAAAAGCGGCCACCACCATCTCAAGACGCGAAAAGAAGTAGGTCGCGGGTAAAAGGCGTGCTCGGCTTGCTGGTGCGGGCTGCACCGATCAGCTGATCTCCGAGGGCGCGTGGCACACAGGAAGGGTGTGCAGGTTGGGTTATCGCACCACCCAACCCCGGGTTGGAATGTTGGCTAGTGTTTTGTCCCGTTCACTGCTCACCTCATACAGATGCTGGAGATTCCGATTTTGTACTTATTTTAATTGGAATTATTGCCGCAAAAACGTTTGATGTACCTCGTGTTCGGTATAACTTAAAAATATAATCGAAGGCATAAAAATTTACAATTCCATTGTGGAAAATTTCCTGACTCAGTTTATTTTCTAATAGTAATCAACATCTTATAGAAAATATACCTTGTTTAACCCATGAAAGAATTTGCGGCTTGTAGAAAAACAAGGTACGATTGGAGAAAAAACGAAAGGAAGTGGGAAGTTCAAGCTCAAGGAAAACGCGTTCCGCACCGAAAGCCGAAGAAAACGGCGCAACGCAACGGTGTATCTAATTTGCATACTTGCCACCAAACAAACAGCACGTTGAATGCTGAGAAAGGGAACGGCGGCACAACAGAAAAAGCTCCGCCCGGTGGTCTTGTGAACTGTAACATTTGCAGCACTGCATTCCATCATCGGACCTTTTTCTATTCCGATGCAAGCGGTAAGATGTGGCCTTTTTAAAAAGGGAATTTTCCAGTCCCGATCAAAGCAGTGTACACAAAGAAATGTGCGAAAAAGGAAGGTAAAAGGCTGCGATGTTGTGCCACTTGCGACAACAAACGCCAGAGCACGTAAGCTCATCGTTCGGTGGACGGTTCTTCGTCTGTCTTCAGCGGTATTATTTGAAACCAGGGAGATGAGGACCGAGTGAAAGAAAATACCAACTTTTACTGTTACCTCGTGGCCGCGTACTGACTCGTTCGAGTGTGGAAACCGTTTTCCTCCGGTTGCCGGGGAATTTCCGTACGCTTCTCGTCGGGCGGATGGCGTTTGGTTTTACCGCTACACACGCTGGCCGGAGGAGGGCTTTTATAGGTAGCCTTTTATGGTGGCCGTGCGGGAACAAGGGCAACATTGACGACGCCCCAAGATGGAGGACAACAGCTGTTTCGGTGCGTACTTTTTGGTCCAATCGAAAAACAGAACCGAACAATGTAAACCGTTGCTGGTAGATTATTAAACATATAGCGGAGGTTGAAGCATTGAAGTGTATGACTCTCAGGAGGATCGTATTGAGCAAAATTACATGAAATGTTCAACCTTTTCCCTCCCATTTAAGGTTGTAAGCTCTTTAAACATAAACTAATCCTCCATCCAAAAAAAAGGGTACAAAAGAGGTAAAAAATGTCACAAAACAAAAACAAAGCATGTTATTCTAAAAACATCATATGTTGGTACGATAACAAATGCAGGAACCTATTGGACCGAGACCATGACTCAGAGCCTGTGTTCTCTGATGTCCGATAGGGTTTGAATTTTCCTCGCTTGATTTTGCATGGTTGATACACTCCGAAAATGTTTAGAGCCCGTTTGACTCATGCTTCCTACCAAAAGGTTAGTCATCCAAACGGCTTCATTACGGTACAAAAAATCGCCACCAGTCATCGACCGGAGGCCACGTGTACGCCGTGGGCCTCTCTCCTTCGAAAATCGTTTCTTTTTCTCGCGGATGGAATTCTCCGGTTGTTTTCCACGCGAATTACTGCGTGCGTTCTGAGGCTGGTTTCTCTCGCGAAATGCTGAAACCTTTTCGTATCACGAAGCGTCATTGATTCCCGGGCCCGGCGGAACGGACGCGGTAAATTGTAGATGTGGGGCGCGAGATCCCGTGTTCAATTAGTCGCCAAAGGGGGTGTAGAGTATCCGGCTTTGTTTACCCGGTCGGACGTACTTCGCGCGCTCCGGAACGTCATCGGGCGCGTGACGTCAGCCGAGTAGCAAAGGGGATGATATGTTTCCCGTCAGCCTGCCCCACCGAGGCCGCTTGGTGTTTGCCGAGTTTAATGACCACTAGATATCGGGATAGAAGGCGTGCGAGCAGCAAATGACGTTGACCGGTGCATCATCAACGTGCGCATGCAGGATGGCTATATGATTGTGAAATTCTGACTGAAGTCGAGGTATCTGAAGAGAGATATCTGAAGAGGGAACACACCACGCACGAGAATGTCACATGATATGAATGAATGGAACTCTCGGTCAGAAACAGAGAGATGCTTCAAACGGAGGTAAATGGTGTTCATTCAAGTAAAATCTAACCCTACATTTATAGATCAGTCAAATTGTATGGATAACAATAAAAATGTTATTTG
>KE525409.1:966293-997600 GCA_000441895.2 Anopheles sinensis
TTTTTTTTTTGTAATGACTGTACCGTCGTCGTGCCCGGTTTCTAACCGACCGGTTCGATTCGGGGATTTTTTCCTTATTTACTTTTTTTATATACCTGTAATTTGTTTCGTGAATTTTATTTTCTTAGGTCCGGGTTCCAATTTTTTCAACGGGTGATTGCTTTGGACTGCTTAAACTCGGCGCGTACTTCACGGCGAATTCACCTCGAAGGAACGGAACAACCGCGTCGAACGGCCGTTGGCCTCCACCTGTTCCCTTCCCGCCCCGTTGGTGTTGGGTAAATTAATTCGTTATCGCGTTTACTTTTGCGGGCCTTCAAATCGAACCGATTTTGGTTGAACTCTCCAGGTCCGCGCGATTCTTTTTTGGTTTGGTTCTTATTTTCTTCCCCCCCAGAACATGCGGCGGTACTTTCACGCGGGATGATTGACCGCTGGTGATGGTAAACTGACAAACGCAGCTTGCCGGTTGTTGGCAAAACAAGAAGGAGAACGTGGTTGTGAAGGGAGATGACAAGACGGTCGAAAAGAGGCAGACACTACCAGAACAACGCCCCAGCGAGAAGCATGGGGAGACGGTTGTAACAGAACCGAAAAGTGTCCGCAAAAAAGGGTACACACACACACACACCACACCCTGCGGCCGCGACGCGACAATCGTAAAGAGGGCATTGCTCCCGTTTCGGTTTTCTTGGCCGGCAGGAGTTGTTTACGTCGCTCTTCCATGAGGAACGTTCCACGCAGAAGGACAACGAACTTTACAAGGAAACCCCGTCTTTTCGGCGTCCTTTTTGGCATCGTTTGACAGCAAGGATACAGCCGAAATTACATGTCTAAAATAGACGTAAAAATAAAGCTATTGGTAGAGTGTCAAGCAAAACGCATTCATTAGCAATCGCTTCATATTTCTTCTCTCTATTCTTGTTCGTCCACCATGAACGACATAGCGCTCCCTCCGTCTTGGGGGTGCAGTCAAATGGAACGCTCGGAAAAGGTGGCGACGGGCAACAGGCGAGCGGAATCAACCACCCGACACGAAACGGGTGCATCTTTTGGCGACTGACAGGGCACAAGTCTTGATCCCATCCCCAAGACTTCCTCCTCTTTCCCCGGTCCAAACATAAACCCCTCGGGGAGGAACAGAAGTCGAAAACGCAGTACCCCATGCATTCGGGTTCAATAACCGGGCATTCACAAACAGGAGACGGTAATAAGTTCATTCCACCTTAAACCTAGTAAACAACGAATTCGGGGTTGGGGTTAAAGAACACTTACATCCTCGATCTCGATAATGTCGTCGTCCGAATCGCGAACGTTATCCCCCTCGGGCAGCTCCAGATCGAACACGCCGGCCATCGTGGTAATGTTGTGCAACAATGGTGCCGACCGACGCCTGCTGGGGACACACAAAAGGATCCCGGCGCCTAACGCTGGATAACTGTACACTGCCGTTTACTACGACCGGCCGCTACTACGACACTGCTGTTACTACTATTATTGCCCGTGCAAACACTCCAAAACACACACACGCCGTTCGGGGTCGCGCTGCGAAAAGACGTGCGTCGTCGCAGTGCAGTTTGTTTTGTTTGGGTTATTTTTTCACCTCACCCTCGCCCTTTTCCACACACTGCCACTTGTTTACGGCTTGGTGTTGTTGTTTTCTTTTTCTTTCACTGGAAATGCGTTGTCACAGTTGGCGAGTGAATAAATTTCCACGGGCTACACCTTTTGCACTTTGGAGCGGCCACGGAAGGGGTTTCTTCTTAGAAATTTGTAATTTTTCTAAACTTTTCACTACGAGGTAGTTTTATATGAAGGATTTATTGCACAGGATGCTTGCTGGAGAAAGAGTGACGCCTTAAAAGGCGCAACCACTGACGGGCTCTTTCGCCAGACACCTGTCTCACGATTGTTTTGCTTTCCTGTTTGCTTCACTGCGGCTTTTCTGAACTCTGAAGGACTACCACGATGTTTGATTTACTGGATTATTTTGCTAACTGCTGTAATGAGGAGGTAAAATCATCGATTAATTTAGAAAACAAGCACCAGACAGAACACACAACACTGCGGGGCGAAGAAGACGCGCAATAAAGCTATCGATGTTACCGACACGCAAATGAAAGGCCTTGTTTTTACAAAATGGAGTTTCGCAAAGCAGAAATCTTCCACAGCAGTCGTTTAGATGTCCTTAAGCGTACACTTTCGCAATTGTTTCCTTAAACCGTGTTTGATTCTCCAATGGACTAACTCGTGGCGCATGAAAATCGATAACAACCATTGCTTTGCACAGAGCAAGCTTCGACAGGATAAAGCTCGCACAAACAACTACAGATTAAAACCATTTCAACGTGCTCAACTGTTGTTACTTTTGCGACACGTACTTTTGTGTACACGTACAATTTGTGTTATTTAGGCGGGATTTGTTGCGATTAAAGAAAATAATTAAAGTCCTTTTAGGGACGCGTAGGTAATACCGCGGTCGCTTTCTTCGCACTTTGATGCGTCTGTGACGTCAAACTTCAAAACAGACCCCACAAGTGCTAGTTCGAATGGCAGCCCAGAACAGTTGCTTCCGGAGACGATCTATTCAGTTATATTTTCATTGAGTTTTATACTAATTTATTAAAGCTTATAAATATCACATATGCTGCAGAAACCAGCTTAATTTCTTAATAAAATTACTTTAATCCACACACAACTGTCAGGTATTTTGCAAGCTAAACGTCAAAACAACACTGCTCCACGCTACCTTCGTTAGCTCACGCACATACAGATTTTTTTTTATTTCGCCAAGAAATCCATTTCTTTTCCTTTTTCTCAACAGCAGGAAGTTATTTTCTTTTTCATCGTATGCTTGGTTTATGCTATTTCAGTTCAGCAAACATGTTATGTTCGCATCATGCTTGTTGTCGCTTTTCTTCTCGTTGCCAGACGAAAGACGACTTCAAGATCTCAAGGAGCAGTGGAATTTCGCAAACGTTGCAAACACCATTCAAAAATCGTTTCAGTTTTGTCTTGAAAGCAATGTTGAATGAAAACAAGCGCCGGGAAAATGTTTCGAAGAATTGCCCACAACGTGAGTCATTTAAATTGCCAATTCATTATTTTTTTAAATTCTGGCAACGATTGTGCTTCCTAGAAGATGTTTTACTAATGCGTACACCTTTTGGTATTTTCTTTTCGTTACTTTCACTTCACAATAAACAAGTACTGAGTAGTATTTCTTAAAGCTGCGGGTCAACATGCTATCTGGCATTCGCGATGTTGTTTGAGAACAGCAATCTGTTTATTCAATGTTCAATCACTCCTTTGGCGCAGTCTGGCGATTCCGATTTGCCACACGATCAAAACACACCTTTAAACTACAGTTAACTACGTTGCAACACCACAACTTCTTACACGCCTTTAACGCAAATGAAAGTAAATGATGACGATTTGCGTATTTCCAAACCGAATGCTTTTTACTACTTTTGAGCACGCATTCTTCTGTTATGAATCATAAACCTTCCCGCATGTTTGCTTTTCTACACTGATATCCCACTAACTTTGTTTTCACTATGTACACACAATCTGGCACCGAAATACCTGACACCACTTGATGCAAAGAGGTTAGGTTGATTTAAAACACCGTACCTTGAGTTGATTTAGGTTTAATTAATATTGGAAGAAGTCGTCGCGCGCGCAAGAAGTCGCATCCGACAACTACGATGTCTTCGAGTCGAATGAACGATATCTTCGAGTCGAACGAAGGACGCTAGTGTTGGCAGAAGCGGGATTCGGAAGATGTTAGGACTCGCTCCCTTGACGGATTGCAAAGGATTTGATCTCATTTGATGATTCACCTTATGACCAAGGTTAGTTGATCAAGCTCCAATCATCTTGATCACAATTTGAAATAATTGTTGAAATAACAAATTTGATAATTTGAAACGACACTACCGAAGACTATGCTGATTAGAAAAGACGTAGTCTGAGTTCTTGTTTATTTTTTGTATCGCATTTGGAACGTTTGTGTCGAGAAAACCATCTTCTCGAAAAAAAACCTTTGAATTTATCGTATGCTCACGTGGATAGTCAATCCAATCGAATAGAAGAAAGCCCGACCATTTAATTCGAATCCTCACCGGCGACAAGTCTCTACGTTGTATTTGGTTAATCGACAAACATCAATTTACTTTTCCAATTCCTAACCATTACATTTTTCCAAAGCAATGTTCAGTGTTCCTATTCTTTGGGTGGAACTACAATTTCGGATGCATTTTCAGCAGATTAAACATGGTTTGTGCAAACGATCGGCATGAGAATTTTATTTTGGTTTAGATACGTCTATGTTAGAGAGTGTGTGTTTATCATAAACTATGGTTACGTGGTTAATTCGGCAGACAAAAAAGGCGCAAGTCCTTCCAAAATCTCTGACAACGCAATTCTGTCTTAATTCCACCGTATTTCGACAATAAATCATTTAAAAGGAGTAAACAATCATTTCAAGCAACCACAAATTTTGCAGCATCTAAAGATCTCAAATCAGCAGCAGCATGTGGTTGTTATGTAATTTTGTACCCTGTCGTTGGTTTGGAAAAATATCGCTTTCAAGTACGTAAACCAAACTCTTATATATTTTTCGTACAGAAATATTCCGACCAAATAGCTGCAAAAGGAGTTCTACATGACACATTTACCATATTTTACCTTCTAAGAACGCTGAGATTGTTTCCTCTCAAAAAATAACATAACGTCATGCCGTCTAATACGGGATTTTCTAATGAGAATAATGTACATAGTAAGATAAATTGATATGAAATTCCTACTAAAAACCTAAAGGAAACATTTTGCCTGTGCAGCTTCAGAACGGATTTTTGAATTTGTTTTCCACAGTTTCAAAAAGATTCATTGCTTTGCAGTTAGTTCATGGGAGAAACAAATAAGGTTACATCCTAATTGCAAAAGGAATCTTAA
Organism: Anopheles sinensis; assembly: GCA_000441895.2. Taxonomy (NCBI): domain Eukaryota; kingdom Metazoa; phylum Arthropoda; class Insecta; order Diptera; family Culicidae; genus Anopheles; species Anopheles sinensis. The sequence continues at coordinate 971,250 of KE525409.1, forward strand.
ATCAAAATGAGAATGTTTTAGTCTGGTTTTGTAATATTGGAAATAAGTCTTGCTCCGCGTGATTTCAATTTAGTTCTTTGGAATAATTTACTTGCTTAAAACTGATATTGCATGCAACGAGAAACGTTCGTTTTTCTAACTCAGGTTGGTAAGGTAAAGCACCTGTTCCGCAGTGACGAAGAAATAAGTTTAAAAACATTCCCTCCTTTGGATTGTTTTTTGCACCAATTTTAATTTCAAACGAACCAAGCAATTTTACTCAAAATGATCAACCATACTTGTTGATCAGAAACTGTCCCGGGGGAATGTCTGGTACGATCCACAAAGCAATGCCATTCCAAAGCCTCAAAGTTAGCAATTTCGAAGGCGAAGCTACATGACGGACTCGCTGGCCCTGGCAATTAATTTGGTGGAATAAGCACAAAGTTTGCTACGAAAAGAAACGAGATTTACTTTCGCAGAATCTCAAGTGCGTTCGTTGCTACTCTCCCTCCCTCTCTCTCTATCTGTTTTCTATTCAAACACTAACAACAAGAATAATCTGATGGCTGGCCTTACTTTCTCTACTCATCGCCCAAACGCGGGCGAAACTTAAAACACTAATCCTAAGCACTTTTACTTGGATTGGACTAAAAAACTATCCGGCACCACAATCGCACCGCATGCCCATTGCTTGGTGCTACCGGATGATGTGTTCTGGTTCGTAAGCCTTCAGAAGGCTTTGACGCTTTTTCAACACCGTTGGGGAGGGGTTTTGTTTGTTTGTTTAGTGCCGCATTCCGGCCACCGTCCTCTACTTCAAGCTATTGCATCGAGAATCCTTGTACAGTATGTTTAGACTGCTGTCGTATTTGGCTCGTGCGAGCACGGCCGGTGCCTCGTGGCCTCCCGGGCCGGTTGTATCGTTCGTCGATCGTTCCGCCATCGACCCAGGGGCGGTAAAGTTGACTTGCGCGAGGCTATGGCGTTGGGCCAGGTTTGCCTTATTGTTGTTGTTGCGCGAATGGGGCAGCGTTTGGGAATGATTTTTCATCTGCAATGCAATGGGGATAAAATCATATGACTGCGAGGACACATAACAAAGCAGTTTTTAACCTACGTTGACTTCCGAAGCGGTGTAGGAGTGGAAGGTAGGTACGGGTGGATTAACATCCCGCTTGGTGGCCACCTTCTCCTGTATGGAGTTGAGTGTTTTCGATAGCCACGGCTGCCAGCTGCTGCGGGTGGCCTGAAGCTCGGTAACGGTAGTGTTCAGCTGATGATGAAGATCCTGAAAATTAACCAAACCAATTACAATATTAAACAGTCAGTTTGTAGGTAATATCATCTATACGAACATACCTGATTTTTGCACTCCGCCTCCACTTGGGCCAGTTTGGTTTGGGCGAGCTCGAGCTCCAGTTCCCGTATTCGCTGCGAAGCAATGACTAACGGATCGAGCGGTCCCAGTCCGCCGATGGTAGCAGCGGCCGAGCTGGAGTTCCTATTGCCTGACCCCGTTCCGGTTCCACCGTCCGGTAGGTCCGCCGACAGTGGACCTTGGTCGTGGTGGTTGTTGTTGTTGACACTGTTCGCTTGCTGCAGGTTTTTGCCATAACTATTATGCAACGGTGACGATTGTGGTATGCTCGATGCACATTTACTGCAGGTGGAGATTGTTTTCTGAAAACACACGAAAAGATGCCAAGCGTCAGTGAATTGGAACGTAAACGGCTTGTTCCGCTCACTCACCGTTAGATCGTCGAGCATGGAGTGCAATTTCCCGTTTTCCGCCTCCTGTCGCTGAATGATACGCTTGTAGTCCTGTATGATACCGGCATTCTTGCGATCCTCCTTCGCCATCGCGTCCAGCTTCTCGTTTAGCGTGGCAATCTCCTGCTGGAGCTTTGCCCGTTCCTCCCCGTAGCGCAGCTCGTACTGTTTGAGCTCCTGCTCCTTGCGCTCAGTCTCCTCCTTCTTGGCCAGATACTCGAGCTCGTACTTGCGCAGCTTCTTCACCTTAAACTCAAACGCCATGCGCATCAGCTTGTTGGCCTGTGCCTCGCTGCGGCACTTTTTCGGCAGTGTGACGCGGAAGTACTTAAGAATGCCCTCGAAGTCCAGCTCGAGCAGCTCCTTGCGGCAGACACTGAGGAGCGTCAGGGCGACCTGAAACAGCACCGGTATGCCGTCGAGCAGGAACACGTCGAGGATGTAGAACACAAAGTACAGCGGGAAGCGGGCGGTGAAGAGCGTCAAGAACCACTGGCTTGCGAACATATGCGACTCGACGCCCATCGCCACGAAGTGATCGTACAGATCGGGCAATTGATCCTTCATCAGGCGGTTCAGTTGGTAGAGCCGCAGGTAGAGAGACTCGAAGCCCATCTTGTACATATCCCGCAAGCCATAGTTGTACATTAGAGCTACTAGCACACAGAACGCTTCTTCTTCTGGCATCTGTGCGGGAACAAAATTATACATCACTTTTGAGGTCATTTTTTTAACAAGTCATTAAGCTACTTACATGCAACAACAAACTCGCCGCAATGAAACTCAACCCCTGGCAGTACCCGACCTCCGTGTCGTACACGGCGTATGCCTTCGACACCTTGTAGAGGTTCTCCTGTCCGATGCCACCGTTTTCTTTGAAAAACTTGTGCGCCGGAAACGTTCGATTAATATCCCGTTGGATGACGGTCTCGCAGTTTGTTTCCTTTGTGATGAGCACCCGGTATGAGTCGAACATCTCCGACCGGTTCCCGATGCAAGCGAGTCGTTGCCAAACAAGCCCTCGCATCGGTTCCGGAATACCCATCCGTACGAGGTTTGCGACCACTTTCGGACGCTTCTCCGGCCCGTCCTGGTCCCACTCTTGTATGATGCCGTTCCACTCGGCCAGCTGGGCGAGCGGACAATCCTTCGACACCTCGCCCGTGCCACTAAGCAGCGGTTCGTCCCCGTCCGAGCTGCAGTCCACCGGGCTGACGTCTTCGAACTCCTCCTGCATCGACTGCACGCTCGTCGAGTTGCGGAATGTCCAGTTTTTGAAGTTAAAGTTCAACGACAACGAAGAGGCGGCAGCCGAAGCCGATCCACCGCCGGCCGCCGCGGGCGGATCAACGATTTCGTCCGAGTGGTTGATCGAATCGACCTCCCAGGTGCCCTCGCCGTTCTCGCGCAGCGTCAGATAGAAGTGCAGCAGCAGCGGACGCTTGTTGTTGAACAGATTGGACACGATGCGCAACTCCGACTGGGGCAAGATGGCGACGGTCGTTTCTATGACGAACCGCACCGGCTCCTGGATACCCTTGATGACTAGATCGACGGCGACGGTGAGCGCCTGCTTGGATGTTTCTGTGTTGAGCGGCTCGAATGCGTGTGCTTTCCATTCCGCCTTGATTTGGTACGGAAACTGCACAATGTTTCCACCGCCACCACTGATGCTCCCGACGGTGGCACCCGTACCACCACCGAGATCCCCGCAAACACCGGCCAGTGGACCTTCAGGTGCTTGTTGTTGTTGCTGTTGCTGCTGCTGTGGCTTCAACACGTATCCCATGCTCACCATATCGAGCAGCTGCATGTCCGCTTGGCGGACGATTTTCCCCGGGCTTAGCAGCACCCCGAAGCACCGTTCGATTTGTAGCGGGGGAAGCAGCTTATCCGAGAGCACCTGGCGGACGGTAATGCACACCTCTTTGTCGGTTTTGCAGCGCAAGCGGAAGCTGGATCGTACGTCACGCTGCACCGTCACGTAGCTGCCGCGCTCCTTCTCCTTGATCTCGAGCGCCACCGCAATGACGTACGTGGCGGCGTGCATTGGGTTGCCGGCCGTGTCGGAGGTGACCGAGGCGAGCATCACGTTCATGCCACTGTCGGTGGCCAGCGAGGTGGTCAAGCTCGCCGGAATGCTTGGAGGCAGCACCCGCTGGAAGGCTTTTGCAAAGCAACCTGAAATGATAAAGGAACGAACGAAAACGCATTAGAATGTTTGTTAAGAGTGAAAATGGTTTATTGGACGAAAAGGCAGATCAGGGAATTTTATGATTTGTATAGAATATGTGATCTACCAGACGAGTGTTCAATAATCAACAAACATCTTTCAATCAATCAAACGATTCAAAAGCAATTGGATTATTTTTTCCAAGAGCTAGGCCAACAGTAAAAAGGATTGCATCCCGAGTTGAGAAAAATGCAACCTTATTAAGTTCGGGACATCTGAAACCTAAAAGAACTCAAAAACGTTTTAAGTATAAAAGAAAATCCGAGTTTAAACTGTCAAGTCCATTCACCTTAACTATCTAAAGCCTTTTTTTAATTAGGCACATCTTACACGGAATTTGTTTTTCAAACAGACAAACTCCTGTTGTGTACAAGAGTTGATAACAAAATGCAAATAAACTTAGTACAAATTAAGCAAACAGAATTGATGACATGGAAAAAGGTAAGTAAAAAAGCAAGTAAAAATATAAGTAAACCGAAAGTGATGAGAACAGGAATGGAGAGCGAAAAAAAGCGATGGCGCACAGACGAGACCTCACTATAAAAAAAAGGTGATTAATGTTGTGAGTAGCGAATAGCGAAACTTACTGCTAACTTGCGTGACCGCTTCGGGAATGTTGCAGCGAAACACGTGGCACTGGTGGACGGCCGTTTCCTGCGATTCCCCATGGGACCAGGTGAACGCGAAGCAAGCCTGATCGTCCGAGCCGGCCGGACCGCGGGCGAAGAACAGTATCCGCTGCACCTCGTACGTTGCCACCACCCCGTTCGATTCGCAATCGTACAAACTACGTACAAAGCGGATGGTTCAGGCGATGTTTATGGCAGCGAGATGAGGAAAGGACAAAACAACAAGAGGTTGAAGGTTAGAGGACGGCAAAGTAACTCTTCGAAGCGATATCGAAAAAAGGTTTTCGAAGCCATCGTTTGGTCAGTGCATACTTACACCACGAGCCCCTCGGAACAGGTGGGAATGCTAACGGAAACCTTCAACCCAAGCGGACTATCGGAGCCGTTGCCTGGGCCACCGGCAATCCCGCCGCCTACCACCGCCGCACCGCCGCTACCGTTCATTTCGGAAACTTTCTGGAGAATCTCGCGCTCCGACTTGGGCGCATTGATGCGGGATGCCCCAAGATATGTGACACCGCTGAAGATTGTACAGTCCTGGTCAATATCGGACAGTTCGTCGTCGGTTTCGCAAGCACCACCACCACCACCACCCCCGAGGGCATCCACTGGTTTCATGTCGTCCTTCTTCTCCGTCATGGGGCTGCTGTCGAGGCAATCGTAAAACACGGACTGACCGACCCCGCGGGCGAAACCTTCGGGGGAGAGTAGCGCGTGCGGGGTGGTGTCCGTCGATCCCGGACGCGCACTCTGCAGACCAAGCCGTAGAGAGGTCGGTACCGGGGGCTTTGGTTTCTTTGGGGCAATGTCGCGTTTTTCCGGGCTCCGAACCGGTGTGGCTGAAAAGCAACATAACACATATCACAAAGGCGTTGGGCGGAAAATGCTACAAGGCACAAAAAGGGTAAGAACGCGATGTTGGAAATCATTCTGTATGACAGGCAAAACAAAACAAAACATGCCAGAGACCGAGCCGAGTTGGCGTTTTATCTGACTCATTGACGTTGAAAAAAAACCCATTCGATTGACGATGTGATAATTTGCATGCAAAACACACAGACCGACATGAAAATTATTAGATTACACATGGGGTGGAACTAAAGCTGTCGGAATGAATAGTTTCTATTCATTTAAAACAGTGAATGTTTTGTGGAATCTATCCACATAAGTTGTCTCATCGTTTCACATCCTAACTCTTGCCTACTTTAGAACAGATAATTGGAGGTACCTTATTCCTAGACCGGGGACACTCACCTTCGTCGGATGAAATGGGATCGGTCGCTCCGCTGAGTGTACGCTCCTCCTCCAGCTCGTGAATGACTTCGTTCAGGTTCTTTTCCAGATCCATCATATTACCGTTGCCTTCAATGTTCAGTATGGGTGAAATGGCCTCGACTTTGGCCGGGACTTTGACGTTCGTATCTTCACCTACCACCCGGTCGCTCGTCGACGGTCCCACAACACTATCTTTCTTTCCCAGTCCGTCGTCTGCAATGCACTCCGCTAGATCGGCACCGATGTCGTCGCTTCCGGCACTGCCATTGAGCGCGCAGCGTACCGGATCCCGTGTGCTGCTGGGGGCACTGGTTTCATCCAGCACCCGGCCGGATGGATCCTGTCCCTGGACCGGAGCTTCCGGGACGATTTCGTACTCTCCGCTGGTCGTAACGGAATCGGACGATTTGATGCTTAAGCTGTCTTCCGACTTCTGTCCAGCTAGTGTTTCTTCGGCGATGAGGGCTTCCAGTCGAACCGGAGATGTGCCACCACTTCCCGGGCTGACCAGGCGTGACTGTGAACTGTTGATGTTAATACTGCCTGCTTGGTTTTTCGTCGATGTCGTCGTCGTCGTTGCCTTAGGATACGTCTTTGTTGTTACAGCAGCTTCCCCGTTCGATACTGCACTACTACTGATCGAGCTGCCCGACCGCTGTTCCATACTGGAAGCGCGAGAAATCGGGCGTACCAGCGCGATATCGTGGCCGATAAAGCTCTCGTGGTGCCGGGGAGAGTAGTTTCGGCGACGCACTATCTCGGACGTCTCACAATGTCGGGAAGATGTATGATTCACCGGGGAGGGTGTGTTATGTTTCGCCTCACAAACACTCTCTCGCGCGTAGCAGGCGATGATCGTGGGGTGGATGATGGAGTCTGGGAAGGACTTTTTTTCTTCCCTTATTTATGACCCGCGCGGTTTCTGTCGAACAGTCAACAAAGCAAGCATACACAGATGTTGCCTTGCGTAAAGCCTGACGGACGGTGGTTTACATTTTGTTTTCAAATCAGCCCGACTGGTCCTCAGCACATTTCCTAACGGTCGATGATATAAAGACATTTGGATTAGTGTAATGATTAAAATTATAACATTGTATGCAGATAGAGAATAAACTTTTTCGGGTACGCCGTGACTTTTCTGTAAGTAGTTGATAAAGCAATCTAATTTTATCTGATCAAACATTGTACAGCACCTGTTTTGTGTAAACAAAAAGAGTACATTCGAGTGTTAACGCAACGAGCCTGTTATTGGGCAACGGGGTTGCTTCGATGAAAAATTGTTTCAGTTTTGATTTTGGAACATCAATCAACTGCTCCACAACCTAAACAACTTCAAACAAACTCCAGTGGAATTACACACTAATCGAGTCCATAAGTTATTTTATGGCACCCCCTTAGAACTAGGCCATTTCTCGACTTGTTGGCAAGATAACAAATAACGCAATCCATGCCAAGGTAAGCCATATCGTTCACCTGCACTTTTATACGGTCCTTTTTTTTCTCCCACTTTTCCGCCGAACTTTAGCTGCGAGCGATGCCCGAGATTTTCCTGCTGCAGTCGAAGGAGAGAGAATCCTGCTGTTCTATATCTCTTCACAAATCAAATCCCATTGCAACGGGGGATATCCTGCTGCACTGCCGCCATGTAGGAAGTATTGATTTTCCCCATGAACAATTTAACTAGGACCAATTCGTCGCCAACAGCGCGGCGCCAATTCGTCCTCCCACTACCCCGACGTCCTTTCGATGGAAGAAGCCCCATCCTACCCGATCCACCCCCTTCGATTCGGAGAGCGAACGAGTCCTTGCAGGCACCGAGCGGAAGCAAGAAAGCAGCTCAATCAATCGCCAAAGGCGCTGGAAGGGTCCTTTCAAAGCGCCATCATGATAAGCACGTACGGAGTGTGACGAATCGTGGAGGCCAAGATAGAAACGTTTGTTTTCTTTTTCGCGAGGAACGCTTCTTTGCATCGACTATGTAGCACGAATGCACAAAACGAACTGATAAGCTTATACGTGCCCCACAGGACATGCAATCGATAGGAATCAAAACAATTCCCCCATAGACGGTGACAACTTGAAAATAGTCCTGCAACACTTTTTGAGAACGTTTCGTCGATGATATTTCGGAAATTCTTCAAGTTTCTGCCTTCCAGAGGCAGTTTCGTTTCGTTTGGGAAGCTACAAACAAAATTGATTCCAATAAAAAATCAATGGTGGATATGTATGAAGTGGGCTCAAAATCATACTATTGAGTTGTATGTTTAACATAAAGTTATCAATCTTTAGGCAGTTGTGCAGTTTTAAGCCTGATATAAGGGAAACATTGCAATTTTCCACCTATTCGTGACAGACAAGCAAATGCTTATAAGCTTATATTTAAAAAAAAACTTTCCAAGAAAAACAGTCCACATCTTTCTTGGAAAGTGCGTGTTTTTCACCAGCCACTAACATCACACAGGGGGGTGAGGCTTTTACACGTACAACAGAAACATCAGTTCCCGACGGGAAATTACAAGTTAGCAGACGATATATGGCGTAGAAACACATACTTTTAATCAATAACACTAACCGGGCACTTTATTTACACTTTGCATTCGTTTTCGCTGCAAATGGGATACGAAAAGTGGACTATTTTTTATCGAACACGAAGTTATGTTTTCGGATTAGCTGCACAAAATTAATGCGACGATGGTTTGACAGTTCACCAGATTTGAGTGTTTTTGTTTTTCGTAGCAACCCGGTGCAAATAACCTGTCGGTTGTACGCAGCCAGTGTAATTCAAAATAAAACGGTTGGCAAACATGTGCAGTTTCGTTGTGCAGAGTTTTCTTTTCGAAAGCAAAACACTAGACCAGATTTATTTATTCAGTTGTCTTTATTTATACACCGTTTTTGCATGCGTGTTTGGTTGGTTTTGTCTTGATAAGTTCATACTAGTTTGCTGAATTTGATGTGGCCGAAACGGTTAATACAATTGTTGTTTTTTTTTACGCAAGAACGGTAACATCTTCGACGTATCCTTTATGTTTTAGTGCATCGATAGATCACCGTCGGTGAACGACCGCTTGTTCGTAATGTAACCGTATTGTATCATCCTCAAAAGACATTCGAATCGTTTTTCCACATACTATCCTGATCCATGCATTTTCATTCACTTTCCTCATCCAGTTGTAAAGCATTGTGCCAGTAAGTAGGGCAACTGCCACGCGATCGCCGTCGGGCTTTTCAATCTCACAATACAACAATGCCGTACGGGTGGGTTGTCTAGATTAATATAATTTCACTAAAGTTTCCGTTGGCTGTTTTGCCGCCGGTTCAATTCGGCTAGGAAGATATTTTGCTAGTGTTGAAAATAATCATTATCTACTGTTTCATTTTGCTATTATTCGTTTACAGGGCAGTTGTTATACTCATTTTCATGTTTTGTTTTACACCTTCACGGTAGTCTATCTATTGCAGTGGATGTGTGTTGGCTTGGTTGAGAGAGTAATGTTTAACCACTTGCCTTATTCCGTCAAGCGAACCCCAGAGCAGCCGGGTTTCGGGGAGGATCGGTTATATGACGATTTTAATCAGTTCCTTCACGTTCCTTGTCACTGTCTGTATTTTCCCTAGTAAATATCTCGTCCTGTTTAGGCTTGCTGTTTTAAACACGCTCCAACTCCTGTTTCGGGTTCCTTATCAAACATTCGATTCGATTGAAAAGTTTATGCTAGTGCTATGTTACTGTCCGATCGTATCAGGACTATGCAAGCAGCCATGCTGCCGATGTAGTATCTATTCATGCTGTCGACTGGTCGCAGCTGAATGAAGGACCTTTCCGGTGTGACGATGAAATAATTGCTCAAAATCGTACATTGTTCTTGCTTTACAAATATGACCGTTATAACTTGTGGGGAATTTTTTTTTGCTCGCGAAGCTCCTCTGCGCGGTCGGCTAGCAGCAAGTTCTTTCTTGGTATCATAACTTCTATTGGTTGGATATATTTAGTTTAGTAGTAAGTTACGAAATGTGCCGGTTTTATTCTTAGTGTAACATTCATGAGACATTTTAATGAAACTTTGTTTCCCACACGTCCCTTCGCTGTGTGTGCTTTCCGATCGTTTCGATCACTTCCACTGCCCTGTATCCCGAGCTCATATCAGTAAGTCTTTTACGTTCTTTAACGGCGGTGTGCAATCGCAATTTATTTCATCTGCCCACGTGTCTGGGTGTTTGAGATGTTCCTAGTTTCCACTGCTGGTTTATCATGTATCTGCGGGTGTGTCTGTTATCATCTACGAGCAATAGATACCTAGTCTACTTGCGTTGGGCCGCTGGATGGTTAATCGTAGCTTACAGCGTTTCGCTTCCGGGCAGTGTTAATTTTAAGTATCCCCAATGGTTTAAAGATTTATCAATTTGCAATTATGTTAAATTTTAACTACACTCATATTAGCAAATGCCGGCAGAAGAAAAGGACAAAATTTATTACGCTACTACTGTGCTACTTCTCGCTTCGATCTTTCGCTCTCTCTCTCTCACTCGCCTTTCGGCACTAAGATGCTGGAAAATTGTTTTTCTTGCTGAAATCATATGTGCCCAACGTATCGTCTAGTTATGTTTTCATTTACAGCATTTATTGCAACCGTCGATAGATTTGAACCCTACCTTTCCCTAGCTTATCTTAACGGCTTATATTAGTTTTACGGTTATTGACGGCATAGAAAATCTACAGCTCGAGTAGCATTCATCGTAAGTGTGTATAAAACGCCTTAGTATGCCTCACTGTGTGTGGTAGCATGACGGCAAAATCATCCCCCTGGCCTTCGCAGTAGTCAATCGTAGCCAAACGGACAGGCCTTTGGTACAATTTTTGTGGTAAATTCCGTGTATATTACTACATGCTGATGTTCTTACGAGCTCTAACGACGGATTACATCTACGGACCAATGGGTCGAGCAATAGCCAGTGGAACCGACGTTCAGCTCGCGCATTGGCTGAGGTTAGTAGTTGTCTGTTTGAAACTTGTCATTCTGAGGTATTTCATTACAAAGATGTACATTTTTGGCCTTAACGGTTAGTTGGGTAAAGATGGTTTTAAGTTTATCGTTTGCTTGTAGCTTGCTATTGTTGCTACGGTGAGTAATGTTATACATGCTAAGGGTTTCAGTTCGATTTTGAAATGAATTTTTATTTTGAATGTTTATGTGTCCTACGTAAAAGACCATCCGATCCTGCATCGTATGCATGTATAAAAGGAACAGATGCTGTACGGTGAAAAGTGATATTATTTTTTTTTTGATTAGTAGTGAGCGTATAAAATTTGGTACCCTATTAAATTTGGTGAAATTAAACACAGTCATGGAATACCGTTTGCTAGAACAGGACACTAGGCTTGTCCACATTGCTTACTATCAAATTCATCGGAAAGCCAACGCGGGTTCCATTCAACGCTATTCTTGGTAAGATCTTAAATTTACGATCAGATTCATGTTAGAGACACCCTCTCCTTTCTTACAGGCCAATCTTTCAATGCTTCTTACACTCTACTTTTGAAACCAACAACGAGCAGGAAGATGTAGAGAGTGTATGTACTAGCTGCATCTACCTGTAAAAATGTTGAAATAATTTGATATTCTTGTTAAAAAACTGAACAACAGAATAGGTTCTTTCCAAACCTTCATCATCATCAACACTTCTCCTTTTATCCCGTCGTTCCCCTTTACAGTCTCTCGAGCAAAGCCATCGCATTTACTTTCAGTCGTACACTGGAGGTTCTCCGATCGGATCGATCAGTCAGTCGGGTTTCAGTCAGTCGGACTATATTAGCCCTAGCCCTAGCACGGAAAGAAGACAAGCTTCAACACTTACTTTCCTAACACACACACACTCGTTTTCTCTATCTCCTTGCATAAACATGAAACCTGAATCGTTTTACGTAATATTATTTTTGATTTCTCGTGTCACACGTCCAATGAACGTAAGGTGTATAATATGTCTTGTGTTTGTTTGTGGGAGGAAAAGTGTTACACTGCGTTTTAATTATCCTACAATTCATGTACGATTTTTGTTCTCGCCCCTGTTAGCCAGCCTGCCGCTTTGTTTCTACTATGCTAGTTCTATGAAAATTTAGCAAAGATTCCAGCAGTGGATTTCGTTGGTTTTGTGATTTTGTCGGCTTTAATTTGCAAGGGGACACAACGATATAATTATTCAAAGCATAACCATTAATAAATGGAAACGATCAACTTTACCCTATCGAATATGCTTTCGTTTTGAAGCTTATGTTGGTTACAATTCATTTGTCTGAGGTATTTGCCCATTTTGTATCTTGCGGTAGGTTTATGTTTTATCACGATGCACATGTGACACACTGTGGATATACTATTTTGCTTGTTGATTTACTTTTTTTAATAATTTGTATTTTACGTTTCTTTGGTGTACACGTAGAGAGTTTGTAACGTTTATTTTTCCTTTTTTTGTTCCGTGATTTACATTGTACATTACCAGCTTGTCTAGTTAGATTCATATGCATTCATCTCATTGTGTGTACTTTCTGTTGCTGTTACGTTTGTTCTGTGTTTGCTTACTATGAGGTTATTGTGGTTTTGAACATTTAACTTGCCGTACTTTGTCGTTTGAGTGGGCTACAGTTTTGCTAGCTTTGAAAATTTGACTAAACTTTATGCTACAGTAAAGATAAAAAGAATTGCACTAATCTCTTGTTCTACCGTTCGAACGATAAGTTTTTAATTTGTTTGCTCCTTTTATGTTTTCATCATCAGTACATTTTTTTAAATTTTATTAAATAAAATTCTCTATAAAATAACATTTGATACGTACTGATTTAAAATAGGGTCAAATTTGTCTGCACTGTTTCACTGTTTTAAATTATCGGCCCTTATACCTATGCTCATGCTCATGTTCACTCTTGTATCATGTGAAAGATGATTTTAAGCATAATGTTTACACCTAAGCCAATCTTCGCCACCGACTACAATTGTATGCCAAAAATTTTACTAAATTTAACTAATATTGCAGAACTTTCGAACCCGATAGCGGCTCCCCCATTCCCCAAATATGCCGAAAGTTTATTGTTAATTTATTTACATTAGTTTATGATAATAGAATTTCACTCTTGCTGTTCTTTAGCTTTATTACTTACTTACTTGCTTACGGTTCTAGGAAGTTGAAGTGAGAGGTTCCACTTGATATTCAATGTCAAACATCGAGGACGATCGTCTTAAATTCTTCATTTTCTTCATTAAACATTGGACCACACCAAGATCGGGGAAAAACCGGCAGCCCACGAGGTTTGATAGTGTAAGATGTTTGCTTAACGACTAGGAGATTTAATAATAACGTGACGTATGTGAGTTGAAATGGATTCAAAAAGAAATCTTGCAGCGCCTCCAAAATACCGCAATTCATTATTTTCATGGTTTTGCTTTCTAATGTGGCTCACATTTTCACTCGTCGTATCTCTTATGCGTCTCGGAAACCGTTTGTTTGTTCTTGAATCTAACATTTGTTGCCATCGGCGGTTCTTGCACCGCTATTTTAGTTAAGTCCATCGGTTGCAGTTTGCCTTTCCTTTGCTCCCTTGCTTGACAAGTTCATTTTACGATACGTTTGCCTTTCGCTCACAGTTTTTACGATATTAAGAATTCGTTAAATTTTATCACATCCAGTTAGCCAATTAAGTTTGAAATATCTTGTTTTACCGTGTTGATAACCCTCCAGGCGAGGGGTTTGTTTTTAAATGTTTACCTAGAAGAAGATTTCCTTTTTTTTGTTACTTTTTTGAAGTACACAGCCAATCGAAATTCATATCCTGCCGATGACAACAATGCCTCTGGATTAGCGTAGCTCCTTTTTTCAAACGATCACCTGACTCATTCGGTTGGTTTCATTTGACTAGGGTTTTTCTCTCAGACTTTTCATTCCTCAAAACCGAAATGGTATTTTTCATTCACAACATTTGTTTTTCCTGTCTTCGCTCTTTTCATTTAAAACAATTCCTTTTTTCTTTCCAGAACTGGTTTCACGGTTCCAACAATGGCTCGTTGGGCTAGTACTAACATTCTATTCCGTTTTTTGTTTGTTAGTTTGTTTTCGTCAAAGTAAGTTTGAATTGTGCAAAATGTTAGAAGAATTTTCGAGTATTGTTTTGTAATTTGATTTCACTAATTCAGTCTTTTCCATTGGATTAACTCACACCAAACATAGTGTAACGATATTTTCCACTTTTTACGCACGAAACCATTTGCTGGCCAGTTACTAGCCTCCAACGTTTCGTCTCATCCTTTTGCCCAGAAGTCAGTACGTACAGTGAGATTAAATACATTTATCTTTTTTTTTAAACGGCATCACGCTTCTTCACGTTTGGGGAGAGTTTTTTCCTTCCTTATAGTTTGTTTCAAAGCTTCCCGTTGAACGTTCACCGCCTGTGGCTGATTAATATTTTGAACTACCTACTGCGCCACGTGTTTGTCGTCCATTCCTTCCAGCGACCACTCGACAAGTCCTAGAAATAAAAATAAAAAACCAAACCAAACCATAACAAACGATATGGAAATCAAAGTTTAACGACGTCAATCGAGCGGAACTGAAAAACGCAAAAAACCCAACAACGAAATGATAACACAAATAGGAAGTTGTTGAAGGAAAATAAAAAGAAACTATAATTTATGTAACGGTTTATTCTCCACATTTCTGCCTTAAACGCGCAATCTTAAAAGTAGTATAATTTTACACCACGCTCCGTCGTGCTATTTACTATAAAATATGCACAGATTTTCAACGTTCACTAGCTCTCTTTTACGTATTCACCCTCCTCCTCTCTCACTCTCACACTTTCACTATCTCGCTTTCTTGTTCCAAAAATTCAGCTCTTCTCGTCCGCACTTAAAAAAACACACCTTTTTTCTACATTTATGTATATCGTCCACCTCGTTGCGTCTGTTTGTTTTAGCTACAAATTAATTACTTCATAACTCTCAAATATTAAACTTTGTAACAATTAAAAAATAGCATCCGGTGATATAGACTAACTTTTAAACAGATCGCTACCACGCGCCTCAACGACCAACGATCGCTATGGTTGGCTTCCGTGTGCCGGCATGATCTGTGTTTGTATAGTTTTATATCTTTCTTTTTTTGTTTTGTTTTCGTACTATCGTTTCGGTTGTGTTTTGTCTGTATTGCTGGTAGGTTTAAATATGTTATCCGTAGCTCTTGGTTTAATTATGGTTATTTTTGTTTTTCCTTCCCATTAACACTATTGCAGCCCATGTAATGTTTGCCGTTTTTGCACTGCACCACTTTCTTCCCGTTTCAGCTTGCTTGTAATATTAAAAAGAGCACATACATCCAGCTTTAATATTGCAATATGTTTCTATGGGTTCGTTCATTGTAACTTTCTTATGGAGACAAACGAATGGTTATTTCCCAGTTATCGGTTGGAACATATTTGCCTTGTGCGGAACTATAGCTATGATTTGTAAAGTATGATCGGTTTATTGCTTTCATAGGAAAGTCTGTTTTTTTTTGTGTGTGTGCTATCATAAATCTAACTGAACTTCAGGTATGCATGTTATGTTCTATCGGCTATATCTAGTACGGCAATTGGTGCTGTAAACTGAAAAAGTGTTGCCAAATGTTTAATTTGAGGTTCAAATTACGGTCTTGGGTGGTTTCTGATTGAAAAAGAAAGAAAAAGCCAAAATGTTTTGGGAACAAACAGTCCATTAACACGACAAATACTCGGTTGAAGGCAAAGAAAGCAGACGAATAAATTAATGAGATCATGATTCTAGAAACACAAGGAGAAGAAAGAAAAAACATCAATATAAAAAAAACGATACATCCAATTGGAAAATTAACACACACAAAAAAAGCGAAACGAAGGAGCGCCCTATCAGCCAGATTATCAGCAGAGGCTCCAAGTCTCTCGCGCTTAATATCTCTCTTTTGCTTTCTTTTTCCTGCCGGTCTTTTGCCATTTGTGTTTTTTACGAACCGTGCCCAACATGTGTGCACTTATTGCAATCAGTTTCGCATGCCACAATTGCTGCATCCCTGAAGAGTGGGTCTTCCGAGGGATGATAGAAAATTAAAATGTTAAAAACAATCACGCGGGTACGCGTGGGTCGTGGGGAAAGGCAGTGAACATCCGTAGAATACTTAACGACACTGAACGGTTAAAGAGTGCACTCCTGGCTGGCGGATCGTTTCTTTATTGCAATTGGAATAACAAACAAACGCGGCGCGGATGGAGTAACGGACACGATAAAAAATAAAGAAAGTAACTCCTATGTACAACGAAGGTTTTAAAACTAAAGTAACACAATCGTCCTAAGGCTACGATCACTTACGCATGAACTTGATCGGATTTTCGCAGTAATATTAGCGTTAGTTTCGCGTCCGTACCGAGCAACGCAGCCGTCGGTAGGATACGGACGAAGTAATAAAGTTAAGATAAACCTCTAAACGTACGAGGGGGCATCAGGGGAAATTGGTCGTACGAGCTAAAAAAAAACGTAAAATATAACACATATTGTTCTTTTCGCGTCTTATGCTGGTCTTAAAATCATTATACATTTATACAGTTGATCCTACCAAATCGCGAAACCAACGGGGTTCGAACAGTTTCGCATGTCGTCTTTCACGAGAGGGCGTTAAAGGAAGAAGAACGAGAAACAAAATCTACGAACACGATGGTCCTTAAGGATATGAGTTTAAAAAAATGTACATCACGCCACATTGTGTTCGTGTTCCGCCTATCACGTTAAAGCTAGGATTTAAAACAAACAATAATATTAATATTTATATGTATAAACACTGCACCGTGTCGAAACGTACGAGTGGCTGCTAAGTAGAGTTCGAAGCATGGGGTGTACCTTAAAAACAACTATCTTACAGCAAAATTACAATTGAGAAACATTTCCGAGCTTGGAAGCCACACATAAACACACTCACTCGGTCACACAAATCGGCAAAAGTAATTCAATCAGCAGATATCTGCAGAAGTAAGAAGGTGCTACTGCAAAACGGAAAATTTAATCAAATCCAACAAAAGATAAAACTGATAAGCAAAACTATTATCTCTCCCCGGTTTGGGTTGTTCTCTTATGCAACAATCAATTTAACTGTTGTGTTTAACTGAAGTGGATGATGGGTTTTTTCGCCGTAACATTTAACAAACCCTTAACATTTACTATCCTCTCATGGGGTGTGTTTTGTATTTGTATGTGTGGCTTTTTTGTACTCTCAGCATACGGTACTACTATTTCCTACCGGGTTTTGTAGTTTTGTGTGTTTGTTTTTGTAGATTTCTACTCTAGTTCCGGTTTAACGCTTCGGGTCGTGGGGCGTGCAGAACATAACATTAACCACGTAACGCAACGTAACGTCAGATCGGAATTGATCGCATTTCCAACGAGAACGGAAACGATCATTTCCATAACTCCTTGCTTTGTTTCGCCATTGTTATTGTCTTTCGTGAGGTGATCGCACGGCTTTTTCCTCTACATTTCCCTTTCCGTTTGCTCAAGGATCGTATTTTTTTCCGACCCTGTGGTTGTTTTGTTCGCAATCGTAACGAAATAAATTAATCACCAGCGTTTGTTTTACATTTAACGTACGGACCGAATGTAAAGCATAATTCTATTGAATGGAAGTAACACTAATCGATTTTTTTGATAGTTGTACGCCAGAACAAGAGGAAAAGCAAACTCTTTAATAAAATAAAGTTTAAAAAATATACAATCTACAATGTGTCTACAACGGGACAGGCGGAGGGCATTAAGAAAATAAAATATTATAAAAGTGGTAGTAAACACAAAACAAAAACACTTTAAAAGGGGCTCAATAAATATCAAAGTGGTAAAACGATCCAATTGTACAAGCGGAGAGGCCTCCTGTTTCTGTCCCTCTCCCTTGTCCTCTCCTAGTAGACCCCGGAAGCGGCCGAGTGGTGGTCAGTAGTTGTGGAAGAAAACCGGACTAGCGTTGATTTGTGGGTGTGGGTAGGTGGTGGTCGGCCGATGGGTAGCCGGCCAGTGGCACCGCGTCACGCTGCTGGTGATGACGGCGCCGCCTCGGACTTCAGGCGCCGGTGCAGTCGATCTCGACGATGTCCTTCGGCACGTCGACGAACTGGTACACCAGCCGCTGGCCGTCCACCTTCGCCAGGATGCCGCGCTGGTAGTAGTAGCGCAGGGCGCGCCCCATCGTCTCGTAGTTCATGTCCGGTTTGTTCTTGTGCATGCCCCACAGCTTCGAGACCGCCTTCGAGTCGACCAGCTTGAACACGCCCTTGTCCCGGTTGGTCCACTTGATGAAGCGCGGGCAGTACTCGCGGTCCTGCAGCAGTTTCAGTAGGAACTCCCACAGGTAGGTGGTGGAGCCCTCGCGCGACTTCCGCTTGACGCCCATCTCCAGCTTCGGCTTCTTCGGTTTCTTCAGCTTGCGCGGCGGGTAGCCCAGCTCGAGCATGTACGAGAGGTCGTCCGGGCAGCTGGAGGACACGCTGTGCGGTCCGTGCTGGCCGTGGTGCCCGAGCCCGCCCACCAGCCCGTTCGCCATGATCGCACCGGCCGCGGCGGCCGCATGATGCCCGAGGCTCTGCTGCCCCAGGTGTCCATGGTGTCCGTGGGCGGCGGCGGCGGCGGCGGCGGCTGCAGCAGCGGCCGCATGATGCGACCCCACCAGATGTCCATGCTGACCGCCACCCATTGGTCCACCGGCGGCACCGTTCGCCCCCAGCTGCCCACCGGAACCGGCACCACCGCCCGCACCACGTCCGAGCGCTCCACCGGCGGAACCATTTCCACCGGACGGCCCATTCGGTCCCGTCGCGCCGCCCGAGACGAAGTGGTTGGCGGCGGCGGCGGCTGCAGCGGCCGCTGCCGACGGGTATCCGTTGGCCGAGTTCATCGAATGCAGGTAGTGGTAGCTGTCCGACACTGAAAGTGGGGAGAAAAACACGCACAAGGAAAGCGGAATTAGTTAACCACTCGGAAATGGGAAAAGAAATGGCGCTGGCTGCGCGTGGCATAGAATCATCCTTGACAGTGACATTGAACTTGTAAACATCCACCCCCTCCCGACCTCATCACAACCCGGGCAGCATTTGTGGAGGCGTGCGTGGTGATAGCAGCGCACACACAGTGTTGCTACCGTTCCCCGATACGGCGCTGAACTCTGCAGGGGTTCGTCTGAACGTTCGTCGCTACCGCCTTATCAGTCATCCGCATACACCGCACGAACTTTCTCAATCCATTCCAAGCAAACACCCCTAGCGCCATCGGGAAAGGTTTTCTATTGGCTGTAACGCGAGTTTGTTGGTCAGGCCCCCGCTTTATATGAAGTTCTAAATATATACTTAACTGGGAATTATTTCATGGTTTCTGTAAAGTCCACTCTAAATTTTTCCCCTCATAGTCGCATTATGGGGTTTCCACTCGCCGGAAGATTTCCGGTAAGGCTTAGCGACAGGGACGTGCTTCCATGGGCTACCGATTTAATTAATACCGTCCAACCACTTGCGTTCATACCCTTGAAGTGGGCCACCTGGACTGGCAGGTTTTGCAATACGATCCCATTAAGCTAAATCTCAACCAGCTGGGAAAATCCTAATTTCCCACATACCAAACGATTTGACACTTGTCCGTGCGTTCATTACATGCCAATATTTTCCGGCACTTATCGCCACCTTGGAAACAAGGAAGCATCACAGCAGTGACAACCGGGAGAAAAATCTTCACCTCATGGAGTATTTTTAAAAACGCTGGTCCGATCTATAAACAGCATCGAAACGGGCGGAAGTGATGTCGCTTTGGTGAAGTGCGCTATGGCAAAGTCGTGAGTCCGATAACCATAGTTGGAACGAACGTACTACTCTCGGATGTTTGCACTTCTCAAGCGGGGCCCACTCCAGAAATGTGTGCACACACGGGCATACTTTGTTATGGGGAAGGACGCGACTTTGCGGTCACACGGAAAGTGCCGAATGCAACAGGTTAGCCCTTTTCCGACCCTGTTATTATTTTTATCGATCTTTAAAAAAGCGTTCCATTTGGAAAACACGTCCAAGTGTGGTGTTCTGCTACCCCTCTTTAATGAGGTGTTCTTTCACTCATCTATCGAGGCTCATTTACCGGGAACATCGTTTTGGCGTTTCCCGGGGTTCGTTAAATCATGCTAGAAGTATTTATTGTTCCTGTCTTCAACTGCAAACTGCCCCTTGCGTGAACCTGGATGCTGCAAATGCGCCGTTAAATCCGCCTGAACGGGATGGATAAGATGCAATAAAAACATACAGAAAAACACACACAACCATAACCGTCGGGCATCCGGGAGTAATTGCCAACATTGCAGATGACCAGGGCGGTGGGAAATGGTCGGGATAAGAAGCGAACTCTAAACGAAAAAGCCCGTCCGTCTTTAGCGTTTCCACGAACGCTCGCGTAAGACGTTTTTCCTCGCGTCTTCGGTAGCGTATGTTTGTTTGACGTATTTTGTTGGGCTCCTCCGGATCGCGTTGATTTGTTTTATTTTACTCCTTGTTTCCCTCTTTTTCTCTCTCTCTTTGGGGCTAATGAAACACCAGGCGCATAGTTCAGCGTCATAAAGTTACGTTCGGTGAATGCGAAAGAACAAAACTGCATCCAGCGCGAAACGCATGCCGTCGTGTCATTCGGTGGATGCCGAAGGGGGATCGGTGAAGAAAAGAAGGGATAGGGGGAGGGCAAGAAACAAGCTCTAAGCCACCGGCCGGCGAGGACCAATGACCAGGAAACGAAGACGCGCGCACACAATGGACGCGAGATGTTGTGGTGACCTTCAAACGTTCGTTCGTCGCTTGGAGGATGCCCTGTTCCCGAGGGAGACGCCTCCCCGAATGGGATCGGAGCACACCTGAGCAACTGAACTCCTACCATCGTACCTCCTCTTCCTCCTCCACCAGTCTACCTTTCTTCCCGATGTTTGCCCATTGTGAGGCCGCGTTCTTCGGTGCAATTCCTTCGTGGAGTGATTATGTTTTTAAAAACCATTATCGTAATCTCTGCTCCCCATCGTGTGTACGCGGCCTGTGGCTGCGGTTTTACTTTTCGCACACATGTTTACTTTATGCTCGACTGGAGCCTCCGCAAAACCTCCCCGAGGGGAGGCTGGGTTCTCGCTTTTTGCAGCAGGTGGAGACGAGAAAAGTAAAGAGACTGAAAATGTATGCTTCAAATGCATTTGGTATAATTTTTGGAGCTTGCAATTTATTTGCGCACAAAGTTTCAGGCAATAATGAGTAAACGTGATTTTAAATTTGCTTGCAATATGCGTTTAAGTACAATTTTATAATAAGAAAGGCTTAAAAACGATTCAAAACATTACAATATTTTTCATATCAGTAGCATTTGCATAATTTTCAACGCTAGAAAATACGAAAATAAATGTTCCCTTCTGGAAGCAACGCTTTCAAAATCATCCTTGCTCCGGTTTTGCAATCGAGTGCAACAAGTGTAATAAAAAGTGGCCAACGCCATCGACAGGGTGTACATTTCCGTTTAATCTAAACCCATCACACCGGGAGGCCGGAAGCGAGCGAATCGAAAAACCGGTCCCCCTTCATTTTCGACTCATCCGTCTTCGGTGTCTGTGGGTTTGTCTTTTTATTTTTTTGCTCGTGGTGTGCACATAATGCATATTGCAACACCACCGGCATCGCGAATGCACTTGCATTCGGTCCGCTGTACGCGAACGGAAGATAGAACGAAACCCGGAGAGGAATAAACAAACGTAAAAAAGAGAGCAGCGAAGGGAAGAAAAATATCGGTTCTAAGTCTTGCGCTGCAAATGCAGCATTGCGGCAAGCATCCCTCGACGGCTCGCCGGAGACCGGATAGAGCTGTGCAGACGCAAAGACGGGCGGAAAAACGTACGTGAAACACCGCCCGCGAGGAAAAACTAAATAACGAGTGACCTTCTGCCGAGCGATCACCCTACAAATCCACTGAACTGGCTGGCAGTATGTGTGTGTGTGTGACTGTGGGAGGGCTGCGGGCCAAGGGGGGCGTGAGGTCCAACTCCTGCACCTTCTGTTTGCGTGTGTGTGTGTGTTTGGTTGGAATCGGGTTTTTCCTTTGAAAGCCGAGAACATCGCACTTCTAAGCTGCTGACGAAGATTGAAGAAGAAGTCAAAGGCACCGGAGAATCATCAGCGGGAGGGGAACTGGGGAGGTGAGGAAGCCCTTCGACGCGGGGGTTAAGATGCCAAAGACCCCCCCCTCATCCCCTCCCTAGTCGAGAGCAGCTGAGAGTTCTCGGTCGTGTGAGTGCCGCGGTTTCGCCGAGCAGGTTGAGTGCATCGAATATGCAGCACTGCAACTGCATCAGCTGCAAGTGCCGACCGACGAACTGCATTGGCCTCTAGCACAATGAAAAGAAACTGGCCGTTTGCTCCAGCGCAGCATAGGTTGAAGCCGGGTGGCCTTAGCCTTTGACTCGCTGGCTTCAAGAGGAATAATGTTAAAAAAGTGTGTTTATGCGATGCCTTTTAAACGGCCTTGTATTATTATTTATGTTTTGTTAGTTTGGTCATCGAAGCAATAAAATTTCGAGTAAACACTATTATGTCTTCTAGCATAAAATTTATAAACTCGAACTATGTAAATGAACTACAATCAATGAAACCTCGGCTGATGTAAGCAAGCATATTTCACAAATATTTAACTTTAACATTGTTAATGTAGTGTCTAACAAAACCAATAATTGTTTTGCCCTTGAATAACAATGTCTTCCTGCTAACGTCAATGGTAACGCAACAAGTGAACTGAAGTGTCCCGTAAAGAGTTCCTCAACATGGCTGTACATTAATATGAAGGATAACGTCGGCAAGTTTGATGTGCGGAAAATGCAACGTCTTGGAAACTGGGTGGAAAAGGAAAAAGCCCCCCAGCGAGTGACAGGTTTGTTTCGCTTCTTCCTGCTAGCAGTTTCCCGTGCAAGTGCAAGCGACTTGCAGTCACTTCCTCCCGCGGGCGAGGAAGAATGGGTAAGAAAATGACGACGATGGTGAGGTTATTTTCATGCAGTGCAATGCAACTCCATCCGATGAAATCGCGGGAAGTGCACACCTCTTATTGAATTGGCTTCGCTTTCCTTTTTTCTGGTTTCCCTTCGTTGTTTTGTCTTTCACTTGGTTCCGCACAAAAACAAGCGACAACAAACGACCGTCGCTCACGTGCATCCATTTTCCGCCCGGGAAAAGGAACAGGGCTCGGGCGCAAAAGAACGCATCGATTATGGGCGGATGACGCTGTTTGCGTGTGTGTTTGTGTGTGTTTTTGGCACCAACAAACAAAGTTGAAGGTCGACGAAGTGTCCAGAAAATTCAGGGATCGGTAGGAGCTCCTTTGGTGGGGGAAGTTTCGGAAGTTTCGGCGCACAAGGGCGCAGCAACGTGTCACCTTGGGACGAATCCTTGGAAGATACCGATTTGAAGGAAGAACTTCAGAGCTGGGCATGCAAAGGGACCATCTGTGGGCTCACCATCCGTTGGGATTTCGGTCAATGCCTCCACGTGCTCCGATGGTGGCGTGCCGTGGAAAGGCGCATGTATTTTTATCCCAACAGGGGTCAATGTTTCAGAAGCTTCCTCATAATTCTGGGTGTTTATTTGCCTCGGTCGGGTTTTAGTTTGCTTTCTTCCTGTGGTTTATGCAATCAAGTACTTGACCAGCTTTTTTAAAGAAAAAAACTTTCTATGTGCTTAGGTTTCCTTGATACTATTTTTCAACATTAAAACATTCATTTCACATCCTTCTTGAGAATATATCCAAGCGGTTTTTGATTTGGTTTCTAAATGTTGTGAACTCTAATTTGCATTAAAATTTATTGTTTGTTTTTCTCTCGTGTTGTAGTCGATGGTCTGTTGTTAGCTTCATCAATCACAATAAAAAGGATAAAACGAATAAATATCTCAGCAAGATACCAAATTTTCAAGCGGCCAGTTTAGTCACCGAACAAACTGTCGTATCATCCCCATCGCCTACCCACCGACCCACCCGATTGGGAGGGGGGGGGAGGAATGCTGTTTGCATTCTATTATCCTATTTTAAATTATTTCACACTTCCGCCGGTACCTTCTATTGCCTGCGGTTCCCGCATCCGTCGATGTCCGTGCACCATGCAATGCCGTAATTGATTGCCCGTTTGTGCTGTTGTTTTCGTTTCGCCAAGCCGTAACCGGGCCAGAACGGAAGGAAAGTGGACGTGTACACACACAGACACCAAACAAGCGAGCGCCAGTAACGCGCATGGCGTGCGCATCGGCCAAACCCCCGCGGCACTGCGTGGTCATCGACACATTGTCTTTGGCTGCATTCGCTGAAGGTCAGCCGTGTTGCATCGTGGCAATGGTATTGCGCCATCCCTGGGAAGGTGGGTGGGATGGGGTGGCTTGTAACGGCATTCGCAAAACGGAAGGCGCTAGAAAACCGGACCGGAAGGTGTTGGCGTCGTTGCGCTGGAGGCTATCGAGCAGCGATGAACCGTATCGTGGCGGTGTTTCTTCAACCACATTCGGTCATTGGCATAACCGGAAGTGACCTCCCCCAAGCGGTGCGCTTTCCCAAAGGCACGCAATGGCAAACATTGTAAGTTTCACCAAACGGGTATCGATCCCTCGGCGTCCGGCGAATGTCCGTTGGCGTTAGCATAACGACATTGAATTATCTAATCAAATTAAAGGCCGGAAGTCAAGTAGCGGAGCAACATCAGCCCTTCGCGGCCCGACTGTGGGGCTTCTTGCGTTCGAATGCGGAATTAGTTTTCGCCCCGGACTCCTTGGCGCTCAACTCAAGGTTGATGTAATCTCCGACCGAACGAAACCATGGAATCCACGCAAACTTCCAAGGTCATTCCAGAACTTCTGGTCGAAAGGTCACGCCGCTTTTTTCCGAGCGGCGTTTGTTCACAGTTACAATAAATCTTAAAGCAATCAACCGGGAACGTAAGATTCATTTTTTCCCTTCTGAGTGTTGTTTAAATCAACAAAAGACGGTGATCTCGAGGGGGAAAAACTTCTACTACGTCTGATACGTTTCGAGAACGTTACACAAACGGTGAGACGAATTACCCACAGTTAGGTGAGAATTAAAATTACCAACACACCACGGACGAATGTGAAGCAGACAAAATTCCCACATTCCCCTTGCCGCAATCCTATCCTTCCTTCTCAAGTGACATCCTCCCGCTCCAGACGGTTCGCAAAACGGAAGTGCAACTCCAGAGATTGAAGTTAAAAACCCTCGAACCTGGAACCGGGACGCAAAAACAACCAACAGCTAATTGGCCGGGACTGTCTGCGGTGTCTGGGGCCGTGCAGCACGTCAACATCAGGAAGTCCGCTTGGAGTCCGTCTGGAGCGGCTCGGACCGTTCGTTCCGTGTGAACTGCATTGAACTGCATTTGCATGCCGATCGCGGGCGATCGAGGAAAGCGAAAATCGCACAACAAAGCGCATTCGAGTGGGATTGTTTCGCTTTTCGCTGCCATTTACGGTATGGGGTAAAATTTGGCACGTCCAGAGAATCGTTCGGTATCGCGTCCAAGAACCAGTATCCCAAAACCGACCGGGAAAGTGATTAGCGTTAGGCCTGGTATGGTGCGAAGGAACATTAAAGACTTTAAAACAGGTAAGGGTAGTCAGCAATATACAGTCCGGGAATCGATTTTATTTCTTCCACATGGTGGCCGGACGTGATCCGGGAGAAGCTTTCAGTGCATTTAAACCAAATCCACACGCCACACTGAAGTTCTTTCGTGGCTGTTCTGAGCATAAGGAAGTCGTTTTACAGTTCCTTATGTCTTAAGCCGTATTACGCGTCAACAACGAATTTCGGTAGCAATGAAGGAAACCAAATCGGCGTGAAGACAGGCAAAACACGGTTCCTTCTAACCCGAAAGAATCACACTCACACCGGAAGTGTTTAATAATGGCCGCTCATTCAATGTCGGAGGTACCTTCTGGCGCGTCTACAAATGGCACACAACAGAACTCTCTGGTTGGAGTAGGAAAAATTAATTGGCGGCACCGAATTTAACTGTCACATAACCGGCACTCGGTGGATTCCAGTGGAAGGAAGACGAGTATAATGGTAGCTCGTGAAAGTGATTGGGTGATTTAACCTTTTTCTTTGCTCCTTTATTTGCAACCCTACGAGAGTGGCGATGATGATCTTGTTGATGATGAAGAAGCAGCCTGCAGCTGACGAGGAAGATGGTTCATCGTATCAATTAGCAACACCCCTGCCTCCCGAAGAACCCGATGCGCCAAAGAAGACGCATACAAATACATTCCAAAGTCTACAAGGAAATAAAGACTTCGATTGAGCATTCGCTTCCTGAGTTCGCGCTGGAGGCCGCTTTGTAGCACTTTTTTGGGGTGTATATTTACAAACCATTTTACCCCAGAC
>KE525409.1:1001499-1053789 GCA_000441895.2 Anopheles sinensis
CCGCAACTCCTGTCGTATAAGAAAATACCGCCAGCGTTCGAAGGGGGTGGAAGAAAAATTACTTACAACGAAAAAAACGAGAAGAAGGCAAGTTCAATGACCGTACCGAACCCCTTTACCGCGAGTCACATGTTGCCACGCTGCAACGGGTGCGAGATGCAGGATTTGGTTCGTGTGCGATTATTTTATTTTTCCGCCCTCCCACACTGGCACCTTTTTTGCACCGGCTTAAATGGTTTGCAATCGGCGGATGAAGCTCACGGGTGGTGCGATGATGCGTTCTGCAGCAGCACCGATCGCACAGGGAAAAGCAGGCAAAACATTTTTCTTTGCGCGCAAAATTTGCGACATGCGTTTGCTCGTTCTTTATTATTATTATTTCGTGCGCGTTCTAAAGATAGTCCACGTCGTGAAGCTGACGAGGCTGTCTTTTGCACAAAACTGCCTTCGCCCGAACCAGAAGGAAGGTGCACTCTACCCGCTGTTCGCATCGCATCTGTGCATTGCATCTTGCAACCCCACCCGCCCCACCCCTCTTAGCGCGCCAAGAAACGGGAACGGGATTAATATTCTATTATCGACCGGATGACGAACGCGGTGGCTGGTTTATTTCGGGACGTCGTTTTTAACGAATGTGTCCTGGCGGCCCGAGATCATTATTCAACCCTATGACTACGAGCTCATTTGACTTCACCTTAACCCCCGAAAATAAAAAAAAACCTCCCAACAGAGGAAGATGTCACGCCGCGTTTTCCGCTGCAGAAATTCCTTTCCGTCGTTGAAACGCATTTCCGTTTGCGAAACAAAAATCAGTTCGGGAAAAACTGGCCATACCAGATGGAGGAAATGGGTGCAAAACACCGGATGTTGCTCGAGCCGTGCATTGACATGGCTGTCACCTTGATGGCGCATCGGTTCCAAGCGGCTATTCGCTGATAATTTTAGCCAACCTCGTTAAGTGGCGAAGGTTCTACTTCGGAGCGCCAATTGTGAATTGCGCGTCGGTGGGAAAAACAATGTGTTCCATGCAGCAGGAAAACCGTTTGCGTACCTTTACGTCAGATGCGTTCTTCGGTCAGCACGAGGAAGTAAGTACGCCGCCGTTACGCTGGACTCATAAACACATTTACATTTAGGGACAGGAAACCCCCGGGGAAAGGGAACTACGGAAGCGGCAAGCCGGGGCGGCGATGTTCATTCGAAATGTAAATGTTTATCCAGACACTTTTCTTCCTCTTTCCTGCGTGCCGGATCTTGGTTTCGTGTTTCGCGAAGCGTTCTGGGGCCCACAAAATTTGCACCATTTCGGAATGCCCTCGTATCCACGATTGGACGGTATCTTTCTTCTTCTCCTTGCGGTTATTTAACCACAATTTGATGCTCCGACCGGGACGGTCTCTCCCCACGGAACGGAATATGGATCTCGTATCTCGCGCTGGAGCTCCCAAAAACCAACGACGGCGCGGCCTTGAAATGGGCCACCACTCACAGGCCCGGTTCGGGGGCGCTGGTTCGATAAGAATATTGCGAATATTTTCTTCCCACCGAACGGGCGGAGGGTTTCTTCTTTTGCCTGCCTTCCCACCCGGTTTATCATATTGTTGCCAGGCGCTTGAAATGCATGAAATTCGCGTTCCCCGTCTGTCCGCCCGTGGCGTCGACGTGTCTCCGCTCACGTCCACCCCCGGAGAAACCGGGTATGCGAAAAGAAAATGTGCTACACCAGGGGTGGCCCGTTTTTTTTTGCTTTCTTTACGATAGGAAATTTCGCGACCGCATACCGCTTCCGTGGGTGGGCGAGCCGAAGGCAGATGTCCTTGAAAAGATATGCCCTATATAGAGGCTGGCACTCAGCTGGAAGCGGTGGCAATTAAAAATTCATTGCACCGTGCATACACCAGTGGCTTACAGCATTAGGGTGAAGGTGGTGGTGTGGAAATATGTAAACTTGTGCTTACGTCATAGGCATTTCTCTTAATCCTTCAGATGAGTGGATGAGAGTTTGGTTGTATGCTGATTATTATGAGCACCGTAAAAAGAATTTCGTAAAAAGCGTAAAGCCAATCAACTAAAGGAGAATTCAATTGTTTTTAAATATCCTGTACATTGGATTGCTGAATAATAGAATGAAAATTTTTTTAAATTTTCTTGAACCCAAACAAAAACTGGCTTCAAAAGTGGGTGCCATAAGGAAAATCTGATTTCAATTGGGTATACAATTTATCGTCTATGGCGTACTTCATCATTGTTAGCCACCTTCTAACGTTTCGCAAACAAAAAACAAATAAGAAACACACAACTCCTCGGTAGTAGCGAATTACGTCTGCGAGCCCGTTGCTTCACCGTCAATCAGGAAGTATTTTCGAGTACAATATAACTGATAAGGGTACGTCGCCGCCGACACCACCATCGTCCCCGGTTCTACACCAATCTTGCAAAAACAAACAATGGCAGCATACGCTGGGTAATAAATTGAAAAAAGAACAGAAATCACATAAAATACAAACACCAAAAAAAAAAACCGCAAGTTTCGCTTATCGCGAACACATACTTCCCGGGGGCGCTTATCAGCGGGCGCTTTCGGTGCATTTTGGTGGTGCATTTCGGTGCACTGGCCCCGCAAAAGAAAACAACCAAAATGGAAACACAAACAAATTGAGATTACGGTGGTGGTTCCGTGTTTTGGGGTGGGAGGTGGGTGTCCACCCCGGACACCAACAGTACTTTTTTTGTGTTTAACCACTGAAGGAAATTTAGCGAACCCTGATAAGGCGCCCCGGGGTGAGCGGATCGTAGTAAAACGGACAAGTTTGACCAGATGTGCGCGGGTCAAAGACTATCTCGAGCACATTCGGCCAAGACTCGGAAAGTCCGGGGTAGCGCCGCTTTAGCTAGAGATTGGTTGGGTGAAATAAAAATCACCAACACAACACACCGCGGGGTGTCGTAATCGAGGGGGAGCAGTGAGCATTCCATCCTGGAAGATAAGATTCGCAAAAACGGTTGTCAGAGCCTTCGGTTGGTTCTTCGTGGGAGGTGACTGTCGTGGTTTAGCGAACAGGGGAGCTATGTTTTGGTACGCAGATCAAAACTGATTGCATTTAGGCTGTTGTCAATCCCTCAAAGAATTCTGAATTGTTCACAAAATCCCGTTCATCTTGCCCCAACTATTTTAAGTTTATGCTAGAAAGAGTGTGGGCTTCCAGAAGTAAACCTAACCTTAAAGCTCAAGCTGTAGAGATACTCGCCTTGTACAACGGCGACTCGCACTACGATGACACTTTATGTGTCTAAAGAGGACTCATCAACGATGGTATCATAAAAAGCAATGTTACGATACGTAGCATAATTTAGTCTCCGGACAAAATGTTTGTGGTAAGCACTCAGTATGCATCAAGAATACTTTCATCTTATGCAGATATTTGAGGTATATCGTAGAATTAATGATAATAGTCTAATAATACCTTTTAAGTTTATCCCTTAGAAACTCTTATTTCTTCCCCTCAGTTCACGCAAATCTTTGCCTTGCCAAATGTTTGGTTTAGTAGCTGCAAAGGGTGCAACAAAATGGTGGTACTTACATGGTACGCTCCGCTGGTTCCAGATGTTGCGCTGCAGTGGCGAGTTGTGATGGTAGAAGTTCGGCCGCAGGAACGTCCCGGACTGCAGTTGGGCGTGCTGCTGCTGGAGGTGCTGCTGGGCGGCCGCGGCCACCGCTGCCACCTGCGAGAGAGCTGTCGAGGACGCAAGCGACGAACCGCCGCCATTGACGGACGCCTGTCCGGGTGCGCCATTCGGGTGGACCGAGTGTTGCTGGCTTTGCGGGTGAGGCGGCGGCTGCTGTTGATGTTGGGACGTTGGCTGGTGATGCTGCTGGTGATGTTGTTGCTGCTGCTGCTGCTGCTGCTGTTGCTGCTGATGTTGCTGTTGTTGCTGTTGGTGCGGATGCTGCGGTTGTCCGGGATTGCTAGCGGGTCCTGTGCTGCTGGACGGAATGCCGAGGCGAGCCTTCAGCTCATCGCTGCAGGCCGGTTGGCCGCCGCTGCTGGAGCTGTCCACATCCGACACGCCGCTGTCGGCAGGGCTTGGAGGTAGTGAACCTGGCGTGCGTCGTGGCATCGTCGATCGTAGAAGCGTCACATCGGGGAGGGATTGAGAGTGGGAAGAAGGAAGAGATGATAAGAAAACATTAAATTCTTTTCCAGCAACCACGAATAAGAGGAGGATTCCATTGTAGTTTTGTGATTCACATTCTTTGTTTAAATCGAAACAGTCTCATCAAGGTATTTAATCTGGGTACTCGAAGTCCATGGGGGGTGCCCATGGCGCAGTGGTAGCGCAAGAAAACACCACGTCATAGGTGTGGGATCGAATCCCGAGTCTGGCACTCCCCGGTATTACGAACGGCTGACCACCGGTCTATGATATTACCGTCTTTCGGTCACAGTAACTCTCTACGGAGAGAGGCCTTGTCCCATTTGGGGATGTTGAGCCACATAAGAAGAAGAAGACTCGAAGTCCATGAAAAGAGTTCTTTAATCTCGGGGAAAAAATCTCGTATAAAAGAAAAAACCAAACATTCAAGCCCATCTAGAACGCAATTTAGCGCGGTTTCTGGTGCATCTTAAGACGCCCGCCTGCCAACCTTCTTTCAAGTCGACAAACAGTTGGGTAAGCGCAGCATGGAGTTTCCTGCTGGGGAAGATTTTTATAAGCGTTGCATTCTATTGTTGGTGGTCATGTTTTATTCGATTCTTTGTGTTTTCTGCCCTTTTTAGTGTATATATGTATGCGTGTGTGTGTGTTTTTAATCTAGACAGTTTCAGAAGCAGTCCATAATTCGCGGCAATTCCGTGGGGATTGTTCGTAGTCTGACGAAAGTCCTTCCGTAAGTCCCAAAAATTGCTTTATTCGGCGACGAAAACATTCCGATCCTAATCCACGAACCCAGGGGGTAAACGAGGGAAAGGTTCGCCCAAAAAAAAGGGGTGCTTTCAGCGGGAAAAAGGGTCCCTTCTCAGGCGAGGGATTGGCACAGGTGAGATATCAATTTTATAGCAAACCAAAGTACAAGAACGGAAAAGAAATGAATCTTTATGAATAGAAAGTCGGATAGCGCGGGAGCTGGCAGGGGTGTAAGGTGAGGGTGCAAAATCGATCGACAACAATTGCAATCCGAATTCGCCCAACGATCAACGCCATAAGCCACATGCCGTGTGAAAGGCCGAAGGAAGGTTGGAAAAGAAGGAAATGGAAAAATATAAAAACGACGCTCTCACAAGGATCAAGCGAAAGGTTGAGCGGAATCGGACCGAGCTCGATCCTTGTGGGAAGGGAAAGGCATTCTGCGTCGGAATGATCCCGATGACTCTGGGGGCCTCCAGGCGCATGAAGATCGCGGACGGGATCGGGTACTTGATTCAATTCAAGGAGCGGTTTTCGCCCGCACACTTCTTACCATCTAGATCCAGCGATTCATTGTCACATTTTGCTGCACCGGGAAAGGAAAAGGCTTCATTCCCGAAAGGAGAATGGTGAAAAGGATCCCACCGCTGCGGGTCGAGAAATGATCGATTTCATTCACAAGGTATTTTTCCATCAATTTCGGTCGATTTTTATCCATTTTTCTCTTGGCTCCTAGCAAAAACAACCTTAGGCGACCGAGCTGAAGCGAAGGGAAAATTCAGCAACCAAAATCGGCAGCTTGATTGGCATTGCAATAATATTTATCTTGCGAGACTTTTCCTAGGAACACGATCGTGGGACCGTCCGCTTGTTGGACCTCTTCATCCTTCCACCTCCACTCGGGCGCGGAGGAATTTCAAAAAGCGGAAAGCGGAAAACGCTCTACACAGCCTGGCAAGGGTTTAGCGAAGCGGGCATAATTGCAATCGCAAAAATATGCTCACATTCGAATGATTTGGCGTTTTTCAATGCATCCCTCTAACCCTCCGAGCTCTTCGCCTTCAGGCACCGATATTGCAGGGAATCTTTTTCCCAAAAGGAAGAAATCTGGAAAGGATCCCGATGCCAGCCAGAAATCATTAATTATAATTGTAGACTCTGTTGTTTGGAATATTGAATTTTTCACCCGAAAAGCAAAACCCTTTCGGAGGCGAAATTTTCTGCCGAAGAGCGAAGCAGTGATTTGGGGGCAAACATGTGTGGCTGACTTTGTCAACAACAGCACATTCCGGTAGGATGCTGCTGTGGGAACCGAAGGCAAGCATGATGCGCTTCGTTGGACACCCGGTTCGGAATGTTCGGAAAATCATACATTCAACCTTTCCGTGGAAAAATGTATATTATGGGGGTGCGGGAAAATTTTAAATTCAGATATCACCACGATGGCGTGTGTGTGTGTGTGTCTGTGTGGTACGTACTTGCGAGTTTGAGAAACGCCCGATGGTGTGAGGATTGTAATTTCTCCATCGACCGCAGATGGAAAATGTTCTCCAGGAAACCATCGTCGTCCAGCTCGAACGTGCCGGCACCGATACCGCCGGCCGCCGCGTACGGGAACAGTCCGGTCGGGCAAACTGTGTGATGTTTCGTATGTGTTACATTAGGAAAGATTGCTTGCCCAAAAAAGTGGGCTCAATTGATGTAAAAAGGTAAAGATTGGTGATCGAAAAATTGTAAAAAAGGAACACTAAGATAAAAAGAACATCCGAATTGGAAGCATTCCGTAAAGGGTTTGTATGTGTGTGTGTAGGAGATAAATAGCAACGGAACAGTATTCGACCATTTCGAGCTAAGCAAACATATTTTGATGCGTGATTTTATATCATGTGGAAAATGTGATTAAAGTTGAAATCGATCAAATGTAAAATATGTAACAAGAAAAGGATATGTTGATTTTGTACAAAGGAAGTAAGATGGAAAAGTAAAAATGACACAAACAACGTCGTGTGTAAAAGGGTACTCTGAACTGAGATTGAGCTCGCAGTACGCGATTGCATTAATTGATGGAAGCAATTGCGCGCCACGCATGGCCAAACGCTAAGCCGACCTCAATAAACAACTTCCGGTTTGGCCTCGTTCACTTTAGATCCTTTATTGCAGGACCTCCGGGAAGTTAAACCCGTTTCCCGCTTTTCCCCTTGCCTTTGCAGCGCTTCCCGAACCTCATCAAACCGATCGGACGGGTTTGTGGCACTTAGCGTATGCGATGTCCTTCCTTCCGCGTTATTGCTTCCTTCCGAGACAATGTCCTTCGCGAGCCTTTCTAGATTTTCTACGGTTTTTTTTTGTTTTGTTATTTTCCTCAGGTGAAAAACCGACCGAGAACCAGGAAGAGACGCGCTAGTAACGTTGGTTTACATTTCCTTCCGAATCTTTCCAACGAACCAAACGGCCCGGGAAGAAGTTTGAAAAATGGCCTCGCGGATGAATATAAACCCGGACGTTGCGCGGAAATATTAGAAGATCAACCACGGCGTGTTCTCGAGGGCCGGGTTAAGCCTTTTCCCGTGAGGATCGCGAGGCTGATTGAGCCGCCGTAGCTAATCGCAACAATTTGATGGACTGGTTCAACACACCGGTCAGCTTCTTTTTTACACCGGTTTTTATAATGGTCATTTTTGTTCGCTTCCTCGCGAGTCCTCCTATAAACCCTGCGACACAGCATCCCTACTTTTTATGCCTACCTTTTGCTCTTTATGCTTCTCGTTATGCTTGTGTCATTTGCGTGTTTGCATACTTTGAATGCTCGACCGAAGAAAGGGCGAAAGAAAGGGCGGAGAGAAAGAAGGAAGTGAAATCCCAGCCGGAGGGTAGAAGGGATCGCAAACAAACGATCGGCGAGGAGGACAAAAAAATACCGCCGAACGAACGCTTTTCCCTAAACCGGATAGCATTATTCCGTGGACATCGTTGGCAGCGGGAGAGAAGAAGCGAACCTACGGAAAAGGGAACCTACGGAAGGATCAACGGTCAGCTAGAGGACCAGAATTTGTCCCTTCTCACTGCTTTGATCCGGCGAAGAAAGCGGAAGAAAAGTGAGGATGCCAATAAAATGTTATCTTCCGCGCGGTGCGTTCAATTTCGGTTTGCGTTGCGCGCGGGGCCACATCCTTTTTCTCACGTTTCGCGACACGAAACCGGCGCGCCCTTTGCCTGTTTTCCGGGGAGGCTTTTCTTTCGGAGGAACAACAGATTTTTTCGCTCCTATTTTTATTGCCTTGTTTAGAACCGCGTGTCTCTAGATCCAGTGTTTCACCTCGCCCGTTTCCGACTCGCTTATTTATTTAACGCCAGCCGGTAGCATTTGATGGCCTTTCTTCATTTTGTTTTCGCTCGGATACGTCCCGCAAACCGCGCGCGCCCCCGGGTTGTGTCCAGCCGGACCTCGAGAAAGGATCTAATTTTACGCCGTTTCGCCATCCGGCGGAGCGACTGACAGGCGGCTCTTCCGGTCTGACGATGACGAAGAAGAGACGGTGAGCAAAAAGGGTTCCACCGGGGTCTGAGGGGCCAAGGGAGGAGATCGCGCAAAACATGTACCACGAGGCGAAGAAATGTGTCATCGTAATTTATTGCTTTTCGCTTGATTTGGTCACGTTCGCGTTCGCACTCGAGTGCGCAGGGTCGTGGAAGGAGGGAAAAGGTTTGGGAGAGGCCGAAGCCCGCGGGGTGAGGTGGAAGAAAAGGGCAAAACAAAAGGACCTTCACTGACCATCAAACAGCGATCACTCACAGAAAATCCTCTCGGAAGGCAAACCGTTTTCCGAGCGTCAAGCCGAATCCTTTCGGACTTCTTTCAACCTGTTCCCAAGGACGCCCCTGTGTGTGTATTTGCTTTAATCAGAAGGATTACGAGGCGAAGTATATACCAAAGGAACATCTTCAGTCCATTTCTCTCCCACTCTCCTCAATGCCCAACGTTAGAGAGTGAAATAAGACATCAGGCTCCTCAATATGCTGATCTGCTTGCCGTTTATTGTAATCCACAGTCCTTCCAGTCTCCAGTTAGTCCTTTTCTTCACCCATTCGCTGTGTGTGTTGGCCTGGTTCAGCTCGCGACCACGTGCAACTTTGCGTAATTGATTCATCTGTCATTTGATAGCGACAATTTGCGGAATGTGGTCCGCAATGGGCGTCAGTATCTTTTTCGGCTCAACGTGTTGTTCGTTCTCGATCGTAACTATTTCATTCAGTTAGCAATTGGGAAACATTGTACTACTTTTCGATAAAGTTATGAAACAAAAAAGCAAGCTAACAAATATAAGTATGATAAATACTATATTAAAATAGTTTAAAAGTTTTACTGAATGATCTAAAATATTGATTCAGCAAAGAACTTCAACAAATAATAAAGTACCTATTATATTTGTTTCTCCTAACAATCAGTTGTTTAATCTGTCGCTTTTCTGGCATTCTTTTTTCTTTAACATCAAGCTGTAATCGCTGTAATGCCAATCGGAAATCTTTTTAAGTACACTTGAGCAAAGAGAAAGGAAAGAAAATAAAACAAACGTTCCGAAGGAAAGGTTCGTTTTGCAGGCGTGGTGTTGCTAGTTTTGCGCGTCCGCCAACAGCGGAAATTACGAAATCAACTTGGTCCCGGAAGGCCCAAGTCGGACGGTTCATTTTCTTTTATTCCCACCCCAAAAACCGGCAAAAGGCACTCCGGACGGTCGTATCTTTCATGAATAACTGATTGATGTCGGCGAAAAGTCCGGAAGGAGTGGGGAGTGAGGCCTTTGTCGTCTCACCCGGTCTCTCGAGCTGTCACCGGAAATCGGTCGGTGTCCGCGCTCGAGCCGAGGCATAACACGATTTCCGGCCGGTCGGAATGTGCGTCCGCTCCGGTCGTAAGGACTCGCAAAGATTCCCGCCGCGTGCCGTTGGGGATGTTTGGGGAGAGCGTACTGGTAGAGGACACCCGGGGAGCATTCCTTGGCTCCCCATCTCCGGAGGTTCGGTTCAAAGGATGCTTTACAGACTACTCCTCGCAAAGCCGGAAGAGTCGCCCGGAACCGACAGGGGGAGGAAAAGGCAAATGGTGCACCGGCGACCTTCCGGCGTCATGACTCATGCATGGCCGGGCGAGAAACATGGCCGTCTTTATCACTTCAAAAGCGTGCCCCAGCCAGGAAGCGGCCCCAGTCGAAAGGATGTTATGTAAAAGCACCGCACCGAAAAAGGAAGTCCTTCGGGCAAGGTCAACACAACCGGTTGGTCTGCATTCCGGCCGAGGACGGGCGCTCAAATATTTATCATCCATCGCTTTATTT
Source organism: Anopheles sinensis (assembly GCA_000441895.2). Lineage (NCBI taxonomy): Eukaryota > Metazoa > Arthropoda > Insecta > Diptera > Culicidae > Anopheles > Anopheles sinensis. Next base: position 1,011,738 of record KE525409.1, read on the forward strand.
TTTAACGCAGCCGACTCAAATTGCCAACCGCCAATCGATTTTTCCGAAAGGAAATACAAAACCAACCGACACACGTGTGCTGGCCGGAGAGTGGTGCCATTGTTGGGAAAGATGATGCCCCAGGTCGGTGATGGACATGGGATGCAAACAACGCTTATAACACCCTCGCCCTTACCGAAAGGTGCAAATAAATCCTGCAACGAATCTCGGGATCCTTTCATTCGAACCGCCCCGAGCCTTCGTCACCTGTACCCGAGGGGGTTTCGAAAAAAGGATCGAGAGGATGACAGAGTGTTGCATCTGTCCAGTGCGTCAACGGCGTGCGTGCAGCCTTTCATTTCCAAATAGGTTTGCCTAACCGTTTCGTCCGTTTTCTTTGTCCTGGTGTCCGCTTTCTTTTCAACTCTTTTTCTTCGCCCGCTGAGGTTTGCGCGAGGGAGGAAAAGCCAAATCTCCCAAATCCCAATCCCGGGCTCAATCGAGGTAATTTTCAAAAGAGTTCGAATGAGGTCCTATGCACCTTCGGTTAAGCCGTGACGCTGATTGCGTACACTGAACTGCAAGGATTTCGGATCCCATGTTCATGGTGCGCTCACACAACAATGGGGAAAAATGGAAAACGGTGTGAAGCGGACGAGTGTTTACCCGCGTATCGAACCGCATCTCCAACGCCATTCAGTGCAGCAAAAAGGAATCGGTGCAGCGTCCCTCCGAAGAGGGATTAACGCATCCTTTTTTTCTCCTTTCCTTTTGCGAGCGGCTTCTGTTCTCTGTTCTGCTTTCGCAAGGATCAATCAACGAGGAGGGTAGCACGTGCCGGGAAGCGGCTGATTGAGTCACACAATGTCAGGGCGCAGTGACAAATTTCGGCACAGTAATGGATGATCCGGGTCGTCCTCTCCCACGCAGCTGCCAGTCGGATCCGGTCGGGAAAATTGGTCCCGCAACACAATGCAACGCATTGATTACTCAACCGAAAGGGGTCAGAAGGATTGTGCAAAAGGACACAGTCAAACATCTGGACAGCATGCCCTGGTCAACCCAAGCGGTTCGCTAGGCAAATAGGAGTCGGGATGGGCGTTGCATTACGTATCCTTTCGGTGCATTTGTTCGATCCCTTTTACTTTGCTTGGCGCAGCTGAATGAATTCGATTTGCTTATTTTAATCGAGTTGGCATCTGTCCGTGCGGTAAGTATTGATTATTGCCAAAGAGTGGAATTGAGGGATGGCCAAAATCCCTTTTTGCAAAACCCTTTCCCAGAGTAGGTGAACGCCTCTGTGACGTGAATCATCAGATTTCAACTTTTGATGACTCAATGCGGTTTGGTGAGATGCAAAAGATGATGGTCAAATGAACGAAATACTTTTGTTCGAGGATTTTGCGAAACATGCTGAGGCAAATTCAAATATCAATTTTTGTAAAACAAATATGAGATTTAAAAAGTGAGAAGCCTGAAGGTTTTCGATTAGGTGCAACTATTTCAACTGTCGACATTCAAATGGATAAAGATGTGAGCAAGAAAATAAAACCCAAAACTTTAAATACACAGTTGCAAACAAGGATGATACGCTCCGTTGGCATTCCACACGAATCCGGTTGTCCTTCACCGTTTTGTAGCGTCCGATTCCGGCTTTGTTCTTCTTCTCCTCATTCGTTCTCTTCATTTTTCACCGTCCGAAGTGATTTACGTTTTATTTCCTCATATGAAAATAAATAAATTCCAACCGACCGCATCGCCGTCGATCCAATCTCTCCATACCGTCGTCATCATTACGATTGCTACCGGAGATAGTTTCCGTTTTATGACGCACCAGTGTGTGTGTGTGTGTGCACGCTTGTCCATTGACTTGCCAGAAAGAAGGAGAAAAAAAAACGGCCCTGATTTGCATCGAGCGAACCAGTTCGGGATCCCTTGACTTATGCTTGATGGGTGCTGATATCTGCTCTGTCCAACATTTTCTTCCGGTTCCGTAATGGTCATTCTTGCGCGTTGCTGCGTCGCAACCCTTCGCAAGATCCATCTCGTATCCTGCTGCTTCTTCCCGTTTCCTTCTAGCCAACATTCCAGCGAGCAGCCAAACGACAAACGAAGACGCGGCAGCGAATAAAAGGTCGCGATCGTTTTTCCTTAATACTTTCCGCGCCAGTTCGAACGTGCGCTCGCGCTCGCCGTTGGAAGAAAAAAGGTAGGGAAGGGGCCGAACGAGGGGGAAAGTAAATAAAAAAAAATATATACACATTCAAAGGAAGTGAAAAATAAACTAAAAGCCGTCGCTCGAAGACCGCGAGGGAATATGTTTATGGGTCCGCGGGATGCGCGAGAACTCATAATTACAACTCGTCATGTGTAATAATTCCACATAATAAACAGGCGGAAAAACTGAGGGGGAAATTCTATACGAACCATGGACGGTAAGAAAATGAAACGGTAAGGGGGTTCGTGAGGCGTCGCGCGGCCAACGAAAGACAATCCTTTAATGGAACCCGTACGAGGACCCGGGCCAGCGGGCCAGCGGAAAAGGCGAACAATGAAAGCCAATAGCCAGTGGAAAACCAGTTCCCTCCGAGGGCCCTTCATCGTCTCGCGTGCAGGGAAAAAACAAAATATAGGTGATCGACGGGCCACTCCTTGACGAAAAGATGATGGACGCGTACGAGCTGGGGAGCCGTCGAAGGCACGGGAAAAATCTCCGATCGGCGTTTGTTTGGTGGAAAAGTTGCGTGAAACTTGACGGCGCGCCAACCGCAACCGAAAGCCAAACGACAAACAAGGGACGCACCGAAGGAACCTCTTCATCGCCGAGGGTCCGGAGATCGTTCCCGAAAGGCAAGGTGCTGGCGCGGGGCTGATGGGACGCCAAGATACGCCGAGAAACTGCGACGACCAATTGGGATCGGCCGATGGAAACTTGCGTCCTACATTGTTTTTCCGGTTTCCACCGGTCGATTGAGGCAGCGGCGCAACAAAGGCGCCTCGCGACGTCCGAGACCATTGACGCGACAAAAGGTGCGCGAGCACTTAATTTATCATCGTAACTGTCACACACACACACACATACACATTTCGCTTCAAAAAATGTATAAAACAGCAATAAATCTTCGTCTCGCAATGTGGTGTAATTATTCATGATAGTTTCGTGAAGCATGAGAATTAAATCCTAATCAGGAGCGAATTTTCGGAAGAAAACAAGCAATCGCAACGTAAAACTGAGTAGACATTTGAGAAAAACGACAAAAGTTTTGATCCAGCGACAATAAATTGTGGATAATAAAAGGATGCTTGTGATAAAAATGAGAACATCATAAATTGTTTTGAATGACTTGCATTAAAAATGGTGCAACAACCGAAGCGACGAGAGAAAATGTGCTTCTCACGATATTATCAAAAAAATGTGGAGCTTATGGAAAGCATTCAATCGAAAACGGGGTGGACAAATACATTCTTTGCTCGTTTTCAAAAGACAAAACCGGGAGGATGCAAGACAAGGAGCGGTGGAGTTTTTTCCAAATTTCAATCATTCCATTTTGAATTAAACCATGGTTAGGTTTTCATGGTTGTTGTCGTTCAAATTCGCGTCGTTGGGAATGGAAATAAATGGTTGTATGTTTGAAACGCTCCGTGACTTGCAGCCTCGCGCATCCGTCGTGCACGTGCATATTGGAAGGCCGTACCCGGAGAGGCCGGGAAAAGCTGAGGTGTTCGGGAAGGAGGGAGACGAATAAAAAAGAAAACATCTAGTGCCCGACTGGAGCCATCACTGGGGCTCACTAACCTGTGCTGGACGTGCTGTAGCCGCGATGGTACGGCCCCTGAGGTAAGTGCGTACCGCTGAGGAGCCCGTGGAGCAGAGGCCTGTGCTGCTGGGACGGCTGGAGCGTGCTGGCGAGCAGGCTGGACGCTTGCTGCGACTGCCCGGACAGGGACGACCGCTGCTGGGGCGGGGGGCTCGGCGATTGCGGCAGGATCGGTATCTCGGTGTCCACTGTGGGAAAAAGGGAAACGCAAACAGAGATCGTTCGTTAGCAAAATGGCGGATCTTTCGATAAAGCCGCCTTATCGGCGGGTCAGCTGCAGTTAAAGTAAATACATCGATGAGCGCAAACAACTCCCCGGGCCAGGTTCGGTGCTATTTTCCTTCCCCAAGATCGTAATAAAACTGCCTTCCGAAAGCGAAAAAACAACAACACATTCCTCGCTGCCAGTGAGGCGAGAAACTTCGCGAAACTCCAAACGCTGCCAGCGGCACGATGTGCTTCGTGACTTGGCGAACCTAGAACAGAAAGTTTTCGACTCATCCGAAACGCTCCCAAGGACTCCCAGTGACTTTCACGTGCCAACATTCCGGATCCCCACCCTGGAGGAACGTGCCGTAGGATCACGTGAACGACGCGACATGTTTACTTTTGCAATAAGGAATTGGAAACTATTGGCACTCTGTGTAGTGCACTCCCTAGTCGATAAACTCATCCGATGTGAACGTGGGTAGCGGAGAAAATGCATACATTGTGCGAAAACTCCCTGTCAAGGAAAATCTTTCCTTCCCTTTCTTTACGATAAACCTATCACCGTCGATGGCTATGAATATGTAAATCGTTGTCTATGGTGTATCTTTTTTTTGTTCGCCCTGTCTCAATTCCGAGTCTGGGTTGTGGGTGGAAAAATGTGTTAAAAATGCGCCACCCGTCTGGCCAAAAGGAAAAATAAAACCGACAAATATGGATAGGATGCCGATAGCGAAGGACACATACCGTCAATGGCGAAAAAAAGGCTTGCCCAGTGGAAAAGTTCGATTGAAACGTTCATTTTCGTTCCTTAACCTCCCAGAACACGGGTGGGGTTGCTTGGGGGATCGAAGGGAGAGCAAGGATATGCATCCCACGGTACGAACTGCCTCTTCACCATTACGTAAGCGTTTGTGCTACCGAGTAACACGGAGAGAGAGGAAGAGAAAAAGAGACAGGAAAAACCGCTAGCTGGAGTGGGACGGAAAAGCAAACCGAGTGCCGGATGTAGCGAAAACCAAACATGGGCCCCACCCGAGTGCTGAAAAGTCGATGAGTTTGCGGAAAATTAGCTAACGATCAACAGGAGTTTGGTAAAATTTTGAATAAAAACCAAGCGAATTTCATTTATAATAAGCATATTTGATTAAAAACACAATCGCAAAATGTTGTATCATGCCATAACATTATTGGGAAAACAAATGAAAGGTGTTTGTATCGAATGGTTTCGTTAATGATGCAAAACACACACAAGCACACAAGTCCTAATCCCTTCTAACGATCACAACCACCCAATTTAAACAACGTGCTGTTGAAACCTTTATCCTTATCTCGGAACCATGTGTTCTCACCGTAATTTGTTCATCGATTCTTCCGGGTCCATCGCTTCAAGGGTACTCTCATCATATGTCTCCTTTCTACTCATTCTCTCTTTCTCTCCCCACTTTTGGATCCTAAATCAACCGCTCGGAAAGGCCGCCAGGAGGCGCACGAAGCCTGCCGACTTCATTAGCGTACGAGCTTCGGCGTTCGGGAAGTTGGTCCGGAGCAACAGATGGTTGGAAGATGATTGTGCGCGTCTCCGGCATCCGGTGCGTCCGGGCACCCCCACCCCACGCCCGTGACCGTGAAGAACAGCGTATCGATTTTCACAACGGTACGGGCGCACTCGGGAAAACCTACACGGCGCGTGTTTTCCCGTTCGATGGAGGCACCTGGTCGCTGGTGAGGTTTTCATTAATTTCCCGATCGGTGGGGCGAAACGAAACGAACAATGCAACACCAAACCATCAAAGGCACTCGGTACGGTACACCGGTTTCCCGGGCGGTGGTACACTCATTTTCCGCAGCGGATAGAACAATATCATTAATATTCACGATGCTAAACTTTGATGAAAGGCCCCTTTCATCCTTCATCAATTTTGTATGAGCAGACGGGATGGCTTGGGAGGGCTTAGGAAAGAGCCTTTCCGCAAGGTAGGGAAAATTCCATGGCGGGGAGTAAGAGGTGTGGCACATCGCGGATCACTAACAGGTGGAAAACATTGCGGAAAGGCCTTTTAAACCTTGCTGCCGGGCGGAAGTCATTTTCGATTTGTCAGAGTTCTGGTTTAGCGGGTGGATTGGGAAGAAGGGAGCGCGAGGGTTTGTCGTACGAGGATGTTTATTTGTCGTTCGGCTCAAGAAGTGCCCAACCGTTCGCTGGTGTTGGTGCGCGACACTCAGCGAGAGTGAAAGTCGCGTGGGAAACTGTTCGCGGCGAGTAACTCATTCGCGTTCGGATGTGTTGGGACCGTGAAAATGGGCGTTTGATTCAGGATCGACAAAAAGTGAAAACAAGCTCCACATAGCGAAAGTGAAATGGTAAGGATGTCGTTTGTTGGTGTGCGTTGGTATGAGTTGTTGAACAGCTGAGATACCGACAGCGTTCGTGCGATGCTCCTTTTCGAACATGCTACACTTTGTGGAGTTAAGCCAACGTTGGCGTAATGATAAACAAGTCGCACACACATACATCAAACCGAGTGTCCTTGTGCAGACAGATTGAACCGTTTGCCGACGGGACGAAGCCGTCGTTCGCGGTCGGGAAAACGGCTGAAAGCGGATCAATACGGCTAGACGGTTGAGTGTATGTGGAGCTTGTCGCCTGCCGTGCCGTGTAAGCCGACACGATTGTGGTATTGGTGCCGAACCAAATGGTCTGAGGGATAGGAAAATCGTCGGAAATTGGAAGTGGTAGGAGCGGGAAAATTACGAGCTTGTTAAGCGGAGCTACCAAAAGATAATGCCTGAATTCAATAACGATTTGTTCGGACTTACATCGACAAATTGTGTGACGGTGTTCGGGAGATTACGACAGGCGCACTTCATTCTGGAAACGTTCGAGTCCTTTTCCGCCGAAAAGGGTGTGTTTTTCACGTGCGGGGTTGTTTCTTTGCAGCTTCTGGTAGGCATTTTTCCTCTACTAGGATCTTACTTTGATGGATAGATTCTGATGGAAATTAAGATGCTAATGTAGCGTCTAGGGTGGGGTGTATTTCCTGTAAAGATGGCCCCCTCCTGTGCTGTCTCAGTTGGAAAACTCATTCAATTAATGTTGGTTTAGCTAGAGGCAGTTCCTCGGTTCATCAGATGATCGATAAATCAAAAGGAAGCGGCAGTGAAAATGGTCTCTTAGGAACCCAGGGTTTTTATTGGTTTGTTTTCGTTGCTGCGGTTACCAATTTTGTGGCTATAAGCCAATTTTCCACTTCGTTTTTCACGTGCGCTAAATAAATGCAGTTTTGATCCAAGGTCATCTCTTAGACAGTAAAATAGTTGTGTGGCTAAAATAAACAATTTTGTACAAATTTATTCGGTGGAATACTTTTTCTAGATCCATCCAACGATTGTCTCATCACCAAAGAGACTAAACAAAATCGTTCCATTGGGAATCCAGCTCTGTTTGGGCTTTGCACACGAAACCAGGCACATTCTACGTGACAGCGACGCCGTTCGCATTCTCAATATCTAATTAGCAGCTAGATAAAAGTGCACGTCGTTCTTCGAACTGGGCCGTTGTTCGAAGTGACGTCGGACGGAGACTCGCAGAATGCCACCCGGGAAAACCGGGCTTACGGGGAAATAAAAAGTTCAGCGTTAGATGGACTTTTACACTCTTCCCGGGAAAGAAGTGCCGACAGGGTGACACACTTCCACTTCCTGCACGTGAAGATCGAACGTTTCGGTGACAGGTTGAACGAAAGTACTTCCTTCCCCACCTTTTCCTCCGAAGTACTTCGATCGAAGAAGATCTAGGAAGGGAGAGAAAATGTCCAGTCAGAGATCGTTCCAAACCTACCTCAACCGGAATGGGCTGGACGAGGGTGGAGAGGAGAGAATGATTAACCTTGGCCTACTCGCCCTGACTCACATTTCTCCGATTCGTCGGTTGCGTCGGTGGCCGACTTCCGACTTTCTTTTTCCCCCTCCCGGGAGACCCCTTGTTTTGCGACCGAGGGCTATATTGTCAACCCGTCGGCACCTCGGAGGGCCATTCTTCGTGCATTCTTTCAATTTCCTTTCGCCATTGGTCACACCTGCACAGCCATCGAACAGCCCGTCGGGTGCGATTTGGAGCGGAGAAATATGATTGCCATTATCGTAATGAGATTTCATGCTCGGTACCTCCCTCGAGTTGCCTGCAGCCTTTTTCCGGACTCCATTAGGGCGAGCGACTACCTCTACAGGCTTCGGGGCAAACATGTTCGACTTCCGACCGCATCAGAAGATGGCGGTTGCTTTCCTCGATATCTCTCCCGAGGTAATGGACCCTGAAGAGGTGGTTTTCATTTCCTCTGCAGCACTGCTAGGGGAAAGTCATTCCGTTCCCCGACTTCCCGACTACCCTAGCCTTTGTCCACCTGCCTTTGGAACGTACATAAGACACAGGTTGACAGGTCCCCTCGCGGACTCCTCGACTTCGCTTGACGGAGAGACAGACAGGTTGTGAAGCAATCGACGACAGGCCGCTGCTCCACGTCGGTTGGGAAACAATAGGTTTCGGGGGAGCCCGAGTGACTCTTGTTCTGCGCTCCTTCCCCATCCCGAACTGTCAAGCCGTTCTCATCTTAGGCGCTCTCGGTCGGTATCGATTGCTTCACACCCGGCGGCAAAGCGGCTCTCGTTGCTCGCTGTTGTCGTTGTGCTGTGGTTTCCGTCCCCGTTTCCCCCTCCTTCGTTGTTGATGTCGCTGTCAAAAAAGTGGAAGGTGTTCGCAGCGCATGGTGGCCCGTGAAGGTGAAGCTGATCACCCGGAGATGGGCTGCTGATGGGTGCGATTTCTCATCTCTTCCTTCTTTCGCTGATCGGTGCTTTACAATCGCTTTTCGCTCCCAAGCGTGTGTGAGTCGTTCATTTGTTGCCGTTGTTGTTATTAGTCGCCAACTCCTACCGACTGGTTGTCTCCAACATGGCCACCCCCAGCACCCCTATTTTCGCCGCCGGAACTTCCAGAAATATCATCCACCACCAGAAGAAGAAGATGGCTGGCAGACATGGCGTTGAGGTGGGGTGTATGGAGTTGTTTTTGTCTCACCCCAGGCCAGGCGACATGCGGGTAGGCGAATGATACACGTACCTACACACGCACACACACATACGTGCGCCATCTTGCAACTCCACCACCCCGAGCGCAAACCCATCCGTGATGGCGGCGCTATTATTTATGTATACCTTGTTGTAACACACCGAGCGGCAGCGGCGCGCGGAGCCTTGACCCAGATTGTAGGCTTGCTCAGTTGCCGCCACCGCTGCCACCACCACCAGCGTCCCAGCGATCACCGTCGCTCCAACCCCATCGCGTCAACCGCCGTTCCCGCCCGCCCCAAAGTCGAGCTTCACCATATTCCTATTATTATAGCTGTTGCTGTTCGAAAACAAAACCGGTGGAAACTCCACTAACCACCGACACTTGTTGGTCCCTTCTTCCACCGGGTGGTGGGTGGGGGAGGGTGAATAGACTTTCTCACTTAATTTCCATTCTGCACATCGATGAACAATTGCAAGCGATCGCTTACGATCCCAATGAAGCCACCCTCCTCGTTGGTTGCTTTTTCTTTCCACTAATCACACTCACCACGGTTCCCAACCCGGCCATTTCCCACCCATTACCACCTTCTTTCTAATTTCGTTTTTGCTTATATACTCTTCCATTCGCATCTATTCCCCCTTGGGGGGCCACCATTTCCACCCTTCGACCAATGCGAAGCGGGCGCGTATCGAACAATAGAGTGGGAGGAGAGGTGAATAGATTTTAATTGAGACCACGATTTTTATTTTTTATTTTTTCCTTCCTCTTTGTCAAGCGAACTGTCAAATCGGTGTGATGCGATCGCAATGGCGGGCGAGAAGGGTTGGTTTCACTTTCCGTTTTGTTTTCCCTCGATTTGTTTTCGCACATTAACCGTGACGCAGCCCGCACGTGGGTGTTTTGTTTGTCTAGTTTGGAAGCTTCCTCGTGTGCCTCTCTCTCTTTCTTTGCCTCTCTCTCCTTTTCGCCTTGAAATTCGTCGGTCACGAAATATTTTGACAGACGGTACACATAATCTTTCTGTCGCTTCCCCAACATTTCCTTCCGTTATGTTTTGGGCCGGGGGTGGGTGGGAGTTGCTACTGTCAAATGTATGCTGTCATTCGGGTTTTTTCCTTCTTTTTATGTTTTCGATGGTTGTGGCTTGCGTAACACGATCACGGTCGATCGTGACTTGGATATTGTTTTTCCTATTAGGTCGCGGCTTTCGGGCCGTTTCGGGCCTGTCTTGGGGATGGCCACGTCATATGTGGGTTACATTTTACGTTACTGTCGGCCCCCTGGCCGGAAAGTAAAGTCGAAGAAAACGCATTCAACTACCCGCACCATCGATTTATCGACCCGGTTCTGTGTCATTTCCTACCGATTTCCAAATCCCGCTACCGAAACTCTGAAAAAAAACCCCCGACGATTCGTTTCGTAACTGAGGCTGACATTTATGTGTGACAGTACGATCTCGTTTTCGTGTGGACACGGGCGTTTCCCGGAAGGCGTACGTTAAATTGTTAACCTCACACGCGAAATATTGCACGCATGTTTGGGCAAACAATTTGAACGATTAGCACGTGCTACAATCGGGTTTTACTTCCGACATAATTTTGCCGAAATATTGGCTCAAGCGTAAGGGAAGCTGCTTTTCAGAGGTAATGGGTTTGAACTGCCAGCGCAAAGTATGAAAAGCAAACCTTAATTAAATCCCAGACAGAAGGATATTCCATTTGCTTTGCGACCGTTCCAGACTCGGACGGTGGAAGTGAAATTAGTTTATCCTGAAGCCGGGGTGAAAGTGATTTTGATTTTTCGGAAGGTTTCGGAAGAAAGGGGGGGGGGGAAACTTGCCAGTAAGTATCCTTTCCAAGCCTCGAGTTTGGTATCAACGAAAGTGAAAAGGATACACAAACGAAATAAAAAACAAAACACCCCAAAAGGAGAGACCATTTGCGGAACGCGACGAGTGTCTGTTGTTTAATTAAATACTGAATAAATAATTAAAACAAACTCTCGCTCTCTTTCGCTCGCTTCAACTAAAGCCGGTGGTCCCGAGTGGACCATGCTAGTAGCGTTTGCCTTTATACTACTTGCACACACCATTTGTGGCCAGAGGGCTCCAACGGTAGCAGCAGACGAAAATGGTGTTTCCCAAAATCGTAAACTACTGTAATGGTTCATTTCCCTTTCCGCCGGACCGAAAACTTCCACTGAGGTTTGCCTCCCCGGCCCGAGGCCGCCCGATTTCGACACACAACACAAAGACTCGTAACCAGCGCCTGGGAGTGATGTCCCGATGCACTTGGGCGTACCGGCTCACTCCCTTGCACCATTGGCGTGGCCATTGACACTACGGTATCCTTTGCCGTTGGCGTTCACGAAAAGCGGATAGTGCATTCGTCGCTGTGGGTCGGTTGTGTTTGACTTTTCCGACTGGTATCGTGTCCTTTTTTCAACTCGCTCGCAACAACCAGGGCTCAGTCGGGCGAAATCCTTTTAGCCAATCTCGATGATACGGGAATAAGCTAGCTTGAACGGAGGGTTTGCCTTTCCCTTTCTTCGAACTTCCAGCAGCAGCTCGGAAAAGATCTTAGCATATGCTCCGCTCGCCCGTACCAGGCACAATTTCCCTTCTTCCGGAGCGCTCGAGCGAAGCGAGTGGTAAAGTAGTACACTTTATAGCATGCGCACATTTTACATTTTACAGATTCGTTTTTCCCAGCGGCTGCATCCCGACGCGAATGGGTTGCATTTGCTGTCCTGAATGGATTGAAGTTGGAATAGCGCTTTATTCCTCCTCCGAAGCAAAAGTTCTTTGGCTCGGAGGTATAAGACGATGCAAACGGACTCATAAAATGTGCAACCTGGTGGTAAACCGGGAATGCAGGGGAGCGTAAGAATATAGATGGGTTTTGATAAGTGCACACGGACGAGGATTACAATTTGCCAATGTTATGGTGCGCGCTATCTGGGAAAAATGAGGAAAACGTGACTGCCGAGGAAATCTGAAGCCTTTTCGCATTTATGTACAGACATTTTTTAACAAAACTATATAGAAGAAAATCAAAAGGATAACAGGATGTAAGGAAAGAATATTTGCCAAAGACCCCAATTTTTATTTTGAGCCAAATTTTACTTCTGTTAACATCCTATTTTTCTACGTGTATCAAAATAGAACCAACGGATCTGTGGAAGTACCAAGGGTGTCTGGGCAAAAAACCAAATAGCGCCATCAACCATTACCCGAGTGACCATTTCTTCGAGGGGATCTAGCTTGTTGTCGCTGCGTGGTCACAAAGCCGTGCATGGTGCAGCCGTTCACAGCTGTTTCGCCCACTCACGGCGTCACGCTCCGGTTGGCGCAGCCGACATCGGCCATAAATACCGCGCGACAATGTCCGCGAAACGATGTAAATGAAGGTACGGTCCCGGTTTTACCGGGTCAGGTTGCGCGCAGCGGTTGCTGCCCCATACTCTCCATGCTTCCGAAGCATTGTTTATCACTTCCGCTGTCAACGACGCCATCAGCATCATCGCCATCGGTGTGTGTGTGTGTGCCGTAACGAAAGCCGCCGACTTCCTGATCCCGCGAGAACTCACGCTACGGAACAATATTCTATAGGCCCCCCGCCAGCATTGCCCCGCAAACCGGTTCGGGCCACCCAAGCCTGCCCCGTAACGTCACATTGACACATCATCATACGCTTTGACATACGATGACAGGCGAATAAAAGTGGAACGTGGGTGCAATGGTCGATGGCGTGCACTCGCTGGCGCTTGCTGAGGGGGGTGGAAGTGCACCGCGAACAACCGGAAACCTGCCAAATGCACAATGGGGATGTCGTGACTGACTCTACGTCGGTCCGTTTTGTTTCACTCAAAACCTTAGCCAGAACGCTAGCGGTTCTTAGTTACCGAGCTCATAGTCAACCAGACATTAGCAGCACAAAGGCCGGACGAATAGATGGCGATTTAAATGACCACTTTCTTGGGGGAGGCCGTAGACAGGTGTCACGAATGAAAACAAGTTAAGAACGCGACCTCCAATGCAGGAAGTAAAGTTGGTTTCAGAAACAGAGAAAAGAAGAGACACTATTGATCTAGTTCAGTCCCCTGCGCTGAGTCTTTAGTATCTGAACGTTTCGGGTGGTTGTTGTAGGGTGGTTTTAGAGGTCGATGGACGGGAAACGATTCTTTGTGATCTAAGGTGATCTAGATACGAGTACCAACTACAAGTACCTTCTAGTTCTCCAACGAGGCACTCAGAAGACGCTCCCTCAATATCTCATCCTCGAAGGAGTAACACATTTTGTCCTCGAATTACATCAAGAAGGTTCTAGTAAGATCTTAGAAGACGCTTACAAGGAATTCCTACCAAAATTCATTAGCTTTAGTTGTACTTGGAAATTCTGAAATACACCAAAGTCGCCTTTCGTTTCGGCGTGACGACTGACGTAGTCTCGAACGCTAAGGTTCAACACCTCGATCCGCTGCATATATGCATTTCCGACCGTGTTTGTGGTGTGCACCGGCATGCGAATGCGTAGGAATATATGCGCACGGAAGTGTTCAGCCTAAAGCCAACTACTCCGACCCCTTTCCCTCCCCCAAACAGGCGCTCTTCCACACCCCAAGCTAAAGCTCAGTGTCGAGTGCGGCACGATTCCAACTCGTCGAGCGCCCGCAGCGAAGGTGGAGTAGGGGGAGGTTTTATTTTTAATGCTGCTACTAATGCATCATGTCCTACTTACCTCAATTTATTTTACTATTTTATTCACAACGCATACTACGGGCTGCAGCATACAGGGAGTAATAGTAAGAAAGGCAAAACAACCCCACTCACAAACACTGGCACCGTCCAACGTATGACTGCTTACGTCTACGCCGAGTGTATAGAAGAAGAAGAGGACTCAGGGACCGCGATACGCATCGCGAAATGTAGGGTGACCTTTCCCAACAGCTCCCCAAATTCCCATCCCTTCTATTCGGCCGGGAGGAATCAATGGACCGAACCGAGCGTCCACAGCGCAATGACGAGGGGTGGTGATTATTCCATTCAGTTCTCAATCTCAATCCACTCGCGTCTGTCATCGAGGGTGGTTTGGGGAGTTTGTCAAGAAGATGATCGCTCCCAAGCGGAGTACAGGGTCCGACGGTAAGGGGTTGGCGTCTTGTCTCGCACTCTATCTATCTCTTGGCATCTCTGACCGGGGGGGAGACTGTGCATATGTGCAACGATGGCAACGCTGCACTCGCATACACGCGTGCTCGGTACACAAATTGTTGAGGCCCGAGACGATGCTTAGTAGGAAATCGCGAGACGCAGGCGCACGAGGAAGTTTTTGCGCGCGTGGCGTTTCTGGGCCAAGGATGTGAGATGGCTGAGTTGGAATTTCCTGCCAGCCCCAGCTCGAGCAGGGCCACTGGGGTGGGCGGGTGGAGGTGGTGTGTGAGTTTGTGGGGAAGGCGCAAACAGGCACCCTCGCTAAACGACAGCCAGACGGAAACCGTTGCATACGGATGCATGTGCATCGTGCGCAGGGTGCACTCCGACGTTCGACGTTTGCAGGATGGATGCAAGCAGCTACCTGGGATGTTTGGTAGAACGTTCGTCAGTGTTTGAGGATGCACTCACGGGCAAAGTCACGAGTCGAGATGGTTACTTTGGTAGTGTTTATTTTCTTTTTCTACCTTCACAAAGTAGCAAACCTTCAACCATGTGCGAATTAGAAGCTCCAACGGCTTCCTCCGAACCACTCTGTACCACCACCACCACTAGCACACGCCTAGCCCAACATGCCCACTCCGCTGGAGGGGTTTCCGATTTTATCTCACTAATGAAAACACATCGCTCATCAAGCGCGGTTGCGTCACGTCCGCGCCGTTATAACGTAATCGTCAACCCGGGCCGTGGCGGGCAACGGCTTGACCGGGGTTGGGGAGGTCGAAGCAGGAAGCAGTACGGTCGGGGTTCGTTACGAGGCGGAAGGTAATCCACTCCCATTTGCGACCACTTTCAACGGGGCGTTCGTAAGGCGCGAGCAGAAGCGACCAGACGCCCGGTTGATGGCGTTTGGAAAGGTTAAAGGTGTCCGCGGATTGTCGAAAGAATCGGGTCAACAAGGAGCAGTCGGCTGGTTTTCGGTCGGCTTTATTTTATGCTTTTGTGTTGTGTCTGAGTGAAAATGACATAACATTAGTCATCCGATGACAACGGTTGTATCTTTCATCAGCATTCGGAAGCTCGTTAAACACTACGAATGGAAAACAAGTAAGTGAAGGTGGAGTAATCCCAGGGAAATCAACGATGCAAACCTATTCAAAACAGGAAAAATACTCTTAACTTTCGATTTTGTTCATTGCCAAATTTTGCCACCAAACGAATACAAACATACAGCGGGTATTTTAAAATTAATCATTGAGCAATTGAAAAACAAAATTCTTCTCACTCTCTTCGAATCATTTCCCTTTCGACGGAACTGTCTGACATAATATGCTGGCCAAATGGACAAGGTATCCGACGTAGTTGTAAAAAGTTCACTTACACTCACCCAGCCCGCCCAGGTGAGTTGAGAAAAACGTACGATTTTTGTTTCGTTCGTTCATACATTTCTCACCCCAAACAAAATTTCGGTCAACCGTTGTTTCTTTTTCCATTTATAGCTCCAGCAGCTTTTGGGTTGCCGTTTTTTGTTGTTGTTCGTTTAAAGATCGCTTTAATCCTTCTCCATTCTGCCTTTTCCTCATTCTCATGCCGATGCCTTTCACCGTCCTTCTCGCGCGTGTAGTTTGTTTAATGGCCATTATGTACACTTTAAAATTTAAATTACCCACTCGCTCTCGCTCGTTGCGTCTTCCCGCGAGTCTACGAACGAAACCCAAAAAAAAAACAAAAAATCTCCCCACTCGTGAGGGTGGTTTACCCCCTTCGCTACCCCTCGCTTCTGGCAGTGAAGTGGATCTTCATTCCGCCCCTAGTTCGTAACGCACGCGAAATCATGTTGCCACGATCGTGTGCGAATTATACGGTTCCGAGCGAAAGAGAAGAGTGTGTGTCTGTGTAGCGGCATCGGCAGGATGGGGTGAGCTAAGGGGGGACGAGGGGCCTACAAATTCCACCACAACCGCATTGACCCAGAAAAGATGCTGTGGGGCCGTCTGTTTTCCCCCGCCCTGTTTGACTCTTCGGCTTTGGCATCACACGATCGTCGGCTGTGATGATGATCGCGAAACGAATGTTGAGTTCGAGTGTGTGTACGTGTGTGTTTGTGTGAGAATCCTCTTCACGCACCCCCCTTCCTGGGTTATGGCGAGCAATGCCGTCCGATTCTCCACGGAACAGATTGTGGTCGAATAATTTCACCGATGCGTCTCCATTCCAATTTCCCTTTTTAATAGCAACTTAGGTGAAGGGGAAAGGAGGGAGGGAGGGAGGGAGGATCGAAGAGACGTCTAACATGAAAATTTGTGACACTTGGCTTTTCTCGCGTTCTCTTTGACGTATGGTGAATCTTATTTTCTTTCCTCAATAAATCCTGCCGAATGATTAGATAATAGTTATAAAATATGGCGTCTTCCCTGGGAAACAGCCTGCGGGTTGGTGGATTTAACATTGCTTAAAGAAATCAAGAGTGAATGAACAGAACTCAGCAGGAAAAAGGAAGCCCCCTCACTACTCCAAGTTGCGCCATAGAGTCAGCAGGGAAACCATAAACCATAAAGTCTTTCCGACAACAAAAAATAGTCTCCTCATACCTTACAACGGTTGACGACTGTGGCATCCGGCTGTTCGAGGTTTAATAAATGTTGCCGAATTTCGTTCGGGAGTTGTAATCCCCTTGCCTTCCTCCCCTCGCTCTTCGCGATTCCGCGGCTTATGTAACAGTCGACGGGATTCCGGCAGATTTTCCCGACCGTATGACTCACAAACTCACCGACGGATGGTTAAGTTTTGATCTATTTCTCTCCCTCTCTCTCTTTTTCCGCCCTCGATCACCTGAATGTATTTAGTTTATATGCTAACAGACCCGTGGCGACCCGGGTTTGTTTAGAAACACGGCGATCGGTCGGTCGGTGAGCTTCTGCCTTTCGCTCACGGGACCATCGCCTGCGGTCACACAGTCCCAATTTGGAGGAAGTTGCGAAATGGTTACGCCGCCGGGTGTTTTCCGGTCGCCCGCCCGCCCCGTTCCGTTCGGTTACGTGCGTTTTTACCCGTATGCACTGCGACTTCGTGGCTGGTGGAAGGGTGGTTTATAGTATCGCACTAACGCGCGCGCGAGAGAGAGAGATAGAAACATGTTGTGAATGTGATGTGCGTTACTCGGAGCAACCGAATGACAAACGTGAATGGGCTCTCCTTTGGCCATTTTGGGGAGGCCAAGGGGTTGATCGAGGCAAATGGGCAGGGGGTGAAATTATGTAATGCCGGTGGAAGTGTCTGCGGCACCAAAACGGGACCAAGCGATTGAGGTGTTGAGAATATACTTATAAGGAGGGTATTTTTTTAGGGAGGAAGCAGTTAGACTGTTGGGAAAACATTTCACTGAAAAAGAGTTAGAGGAATGCGTAAGCAATTATCGAAAACAATGTATCAAAATTGTACAAAAATACCAACTTCGGGTTCGATTGGCGTCGCACGAAATGCGGCACGATCACGCCAAAGATTAGAATCCTTCTCCGGAATACTTTCGACCGCACAATCGTAAATACGAAAATAAACGGGAATAACACAAACATGGAGGGGGAGGGGAGGTGGGACCATAAATTTACGCTGATTCCGTTTCGGCGACATTGCGTCAAACAGCTGAGTTCGGCCGAGATCTGCTTGGCACGAGATCGTGCGCCGCTGGAATCAATTCCCGCTCCGAAATAGAGAAGCATAAAACCATCCCCGCCATCTCAAATCCGTCCGAACGCCGGACCGAAGAACCGCAGGCTGACCATCATGTTCGACACACCAGCATCGGCAAACATACACAAACACAGACACATAAAACCGCCACAACCGGTTCCGAAATGAGCGGATGGGAGCGAAGCGGTCCGCAACTGTGGCATATTGCGACAGTTTGAATGAATGATGCAAATTTCCGCTTCAGAAATGATTATTCGCCAGGCCGCGGGCCGTATCGACGCCGCGCGAGCCATTGCTCCCCCTCCACCCCACCTTTACCACCCACCCTCCCAGTGGGTGAGCCCTAATCTCCCGCGCCACCCGTCCTTTATCCGCTCGCGAAGGGAAAGGTTTTACGTATGGTACGATAAACGTGCGTGAAACAAGCGAAAACAAGCTGGAGGGATGGAGCCACTAGCTTGGACGCGGGTTTCCATCATTCATTCGAAACCTTTGCGCAACTCTCTGTACGCCCAGGACGTCCGGGGAAAACCCCATGATGTCTGGCAGGCTTACGCAAACCCGATCGCACCGGTAAGGATGGCGTTTGCCGGTTCGAGAAGAAATTGTAAACAGTAGGAACACTCTCACCGGCAT
Source organism: Anopheles sinensis (assembly GCA_000441895.2). NCBI lineage: Eukaryota > Metazoa > Arthropoda > Insecta > Diptera > Culicidae > Anopheles > Anopheles sinensis. Next base: position 1,030,291 of record KE525409.1, read on the forward strand.
TTGTCGTAGAAAAGTTGATCTTCAGAATGAGTGATAAAAAGAACTTAGGCTATAGAAAGCGATCGTTAATATTTGCTGGCAATGATTTGCACCCAATTACGACTTTCTTAGCGCTGCATCGAATCGGAAATAAGGACCGTTTCGCAACGGGTGTTTGTATTAATTCTTCCAACATCAAGAACGCCTTGCATATCGATATGCTTCTCCCGATCCGGTAGCTCTTTAGCGTTGACAAACCTCTTCAAAGAACGACCGCTTTCAAACCGTTTCGCAAAAGGAGCCGCTCGAAACCGGGGTGTGTGTTTGGAACATTTTACGACCTTTCAGGACACCAAACGTTGCTTTGGGTCCGGAAAAAGGCCGTAAAATTGCATCCAGCTCGACCCCCGGGTTTTGAGGGTGCGTCCGGGAGAGAGAGAGAGAGAGAAAAAGAGATCGTTGCACTTTAATGTGCGCCTTCCACGCCTGAAGTGGGTCGTAAAAAAACGATATTAAAACTCCCTTATCGATCCGACCAGAACGCGGGGTTGAAGGTGAACGATGTGTTTCTCGGGACGCATATATGCTCGTTGGTTTTTAATCGCAGCCGAAGATTTCCCTGCGTATGCACACACGAAACGTTCTCAAGGATGTCTAGGCTGTGGACGAAATTTTACGACATTTTTCCACCGAACTCGTCGTCGTTGTGCAGTGTTTCGTTTTCATATGAATCCCCAATTTTGATTTACGAGTTTCGGAAGATAGTTTTCAACTGTCTTTGAAGAGTTAAATATTTGAAAAAAATCCAGAACACCTCATCTTTCCCAAACAGTTATTTGCTTCAATGCTGGCGGTAGTTAAAAGAAAGAAACACGATGTTATGGTCATAAAAATGTCTTGTGACATAAAACCGATCGCAGGGAAATGCCACATACAAAGATGTTTTTTCAAGCACGATATTGTCCTTTCTTTTACATGTAACTGACGTGCAACTACTTTCTCCCGTGACGCCGAGAATTGTAATTACCGGAAACGAATTTTGCGCCACTTTCCGTAATCCCCGTCATCCTTCGGAGCGGCATTAGGGTAGCGGATCCGGCTCGGAACAATTTAATCAATGCATGTGGCTAGTCGTAAAATATGTTTATCTTTCACTTTATCTCGCACATTCAGCTCATCCAACATTCAGTGGCGGATGCTGCCCTAAGGCCATTCATTGTCGAGTTTAATATTTATGGCCACAAGCAGTGGGCTACCGGGTCCGGGTCCGAAGTGGATTGCAGCTAGCCGGAATCGCTCCACGCAGCATCGGGAAAATCCTTTTTGCTTTTCTTTTCCTTCCGCCGTCGGCTTCCAAGCGGGGAAACCACTTTCGCCGCCGAGCGGTCACATACATTTCCGGCGTGGAAAAGTTTGGCACCGCAAGACTTCCTTCGGGGACTACCCCCGGAGGTTGAGAAAAACCTTGCAAGAAAATGCCGTAAAGCTCATACATGGAAACGTCTTGTCCAAGCCCACACCTACATACAAACACGCACACGCACAGACGAATCCCCGTCGTCGGGGCATGTTCATGGAAAGTAAGTTGATGCGTGGCAGATCTCGCAGGATTTACCGGCACGGTCCGGAGTTGATAAATGGCTTAAGTTTTCGTCAGGCTTTTAAGGGCAGCTTCGGTTGTGGTGGTGTGGGGAAAAAAATTCTGCACTCCCAAAAATCTCCATAGGCTAACGGAACGATGTGAAATTCATCAAACTTTGCGAGTCAAACCTGTGTTTTGCTATCAGGTGGAAAATATAATTTTTTTTCGGAAACAGAGCATGTAAAAACTTTCACCGTTCCCACGATTGACACAAATAAACAAATGGCCGTTTAAGATGTCTAGGGAAAAAATGGGCGCCCTAAATATCTTCACAAGCTCGCGGTTTTTCCGAGCAAAATCTCAGTTGTGTACACACTAGGCATATGATGAAAATGGTTCCAAGTACGCTCCCCTGAATGGACGAAAAGCCAACCTGGAATGATCTCAAGGTGAGACCGAATCCGGCGGAAGTGGGTCAAATGCAAAATATTTGCTTTATACAACGTGCCGGTTGGATTCGTGTCCTAAAAATTCGGGAAAAAGGCTTCGCGTGTTGTCGCGGTACGGAAAAGTGGAGCAGCATACAGGGCACGTGCGAATGATTGTACAACATTTGTTTTTACTCGGAAGCTTCCAGAATTGATACAGATACTGATAGAGTTGATAAGAGGAAGGAATCGGAAAGAAAATAATGAAATAGGACCTTAACGTAGTAATTTTATTTGCTTTATTCTATTGCTAACAGAATGTGTTTTCAGGATTTCAGAGAAGTGGTTGCATCGGAGCTGATTGTTAGCACAATTAACACAAACGGATGTTTGACGAGGATGGCCGAGAATAGCACAGGATCCACTATTTACTAGAGCGGTTACTGCCATTTAGGACCTGATAGCGCCAGCTCAACGACAAGAGCAAGCAAAAGAAAACAAGCGATCATATGCTGGTGGTGAGTCGGTAAATAATGCACCCAACCGATGCAAACAGCCGATGGGGGTAAGGGTTTTCTCCAACCCAAACGCACGTCACCACCGTCGACTGACAGGAAGAACGCGAACGAAAATGCACTTGCAGCGATGGCGAACCGCGACGTTAATCGCTTCTGCACAGACCAGACACACACACACACACACGAATGCAGAGTCACGATCGTTTGTGGACGATCAACTCCTTCTCACCCTCGATCACGATTACCTCTCTCTCGCTCTTTCCCTCGCTCCTGCACAACCATCCCTTCCGCCAGGACGCGGGGTAAATTGTTATTATTTGTTTGCGTTTAAAGTTAAACAACCTTGTCCTGAATTGTTTTTATTAGCGCGGTTAAAAAGACTTATTATATAAGCACGCGCCGCGACGACGTTTTGACGTGACGTGGAGTGTTTATACTGCCGGAGTCGGTGGTCGCGGCTAATGCGAACAAAGCGATCGATCAACGTCGATCGGTGATCTTTCAACGACCGTTGCTACCGGAATCGGAATACCTTCGGTGCGAAATGTCACCCATTGAAGAAGATAGATTTTCACATGCCTCTCGAGAATAATACTTTCTCTAGGCAACCATGGTCTGGCGCCATGGGAAGCGTTTCATTCATTCAAGAGTTTTTTAATGAAGCTAAAATGCAGCTACATTTGCTATGACACAGCGATGAGGCGCTCACTAACGGTCTTCTAACATAATCCAGCGTTCCTTCGCGTGTACTTTATGTCAGTTCGATGCGGTATCATTCTCTCCGGACGGGTCGGAAATGTCAACCAGTTTTCCACCCTTCCTCCAGTACATGCTTTTCTAACACAATCATTAATCGTTTGACGGTGGCGTCTGTATCAAACGTAGTATGGGTAGATTTCTAGTCTCCATCCGATGTCTGCGAAAACAATTAACACCTGTTCTAGCTAGAGGCAAGTGATGCCGAGCCTCTGATACAGCCGATGGTTTCATCACGCAATGTGTAGGGTGCGTTTTGATAAAAGAGATGTTAGAAGAAAAAACGTAATGAAGTTAGTGGACGAAATAGAATCTCGCAAGAAAAATGTTCCTCAAATTTCCACTAGAGTAGAGTGAATACCGTACCCATTAAAAACATAATTCATCCTAACAATTGAACAAATTGTATCCAAGATATATAATAAAATATACTACAACTCTCTAACTAACAAAAATAAAACAACAACAACTACTGAAAACTATTAGATCTCTAGATTAGACCTTCTTTTCCCTACGCTGTTTGTGTCCAAAATTAAGATAAATCAACCGTTCAAAAACGCATAAAAATACTAGTTTTCAGGTCAAACTGAACGCTTGGAATAAAAAAACACCGATGGCATCCCTCCCGACATTTTACCCACTGCCACTTCCCTTCGTCTTGCTCCCATCGGGTGCCAAATTTCCCCCATGCACGTAGAGCAAAAGCCTTGGTATGGAGTTGTTTTTCTCATCCACCCACGTCGAACGGAGGCCCTCGGACCGGCGTAACCTAATTGTTAAAAAACACGTCCGATCGTTTTGTGGCTAGCCTTCGCCACAAAACCCAAATCCCCGCCGGAGCACGTCCGACGTCCGGTGATCTTGCATCGGCCGATCGGAACTATCGATGGTGGTTGGGTTTTATGTTCGCGTTCACCTTACTCCCGGACACGTTCCTCATTTCTTTTCGGGGAGTGCACTTCGCGAGGATTTCCAAGCGTTTGCATGATTTTCAATGATTTCTTTTTAAATTGATATAAAATTAAAGGTAGAATATCTAACAGTTCTCCACGGCATCATGGAGCTGTATCAAATCTCGATAAAACGTTCTGTTAAGCCATATGAGAGATAGAAATACTCCCGATGATTTCGACGGCTTAGCTACCACCAGGTTTCCATCGGGCCCGGCAACCTACGTGAGGGTGAAACATTTCTCTCAAAGCGCACGATTAGCGATTTCAAACACGTAGTACGCACTCACTGGCGTTTGATGGTAATTTTCGCCAAGTTCGAGCCTCACAAAGTTTTCCCTTACGTTGGGCTTTAACAAAACTGGCGCAGAGCTCCAACAACCATATGGGGGGAAATGGTAATCGATGGCGAACGCAACGGGTGTGAAGAAAGTGAGAAAGCTCATAAGGAGGCACGAAGGCACGCGAGCCCAGCGTGGAAGTAAGTCGGAAAGGAAAACCGAAAAAGTAAGGTAGGTCATGGTCGCTGGGTGCTGTTTAACATAAAAACGAAACGCGAGGAACTGTCGGAAGGAACTGTCGGCTTGCGGTCTGCCAAATGAGGTAAAAATTGAGACCCACAAAGGCGATGGGAAGTATCTTAAAGATGGCGTCATTTCGTCATGATTGGCGTTATGATCTGGGAGTTGTTTTTGAATTCGAAATTGGCTTACCCATCAAAATTTGCAGCATGTTGCGAAATTATCCCGGCCACCAAAGACAGTTTGATCAAGTGATTTGTGCAAAACAACATCGGATAAAAACAATGCGGAAAGCAAAGTGACGTTAACAAATTTTCAAGGATCGGATATTTGTTCAGAGTGAAAAAAGAGTCCACGTTTTTCCAAGCTGTTCAAGCATCAAGCCGACCCGCAACAAACAGGGCACGATCGACGTAAAAATTGACGTTGCTCCAATCGCAGCACCTGTTGGAATAAACGTACCGGTAGGTTTTACTCCATGAAGTGCTCATGCAAATCCCACGTGACTGCAGATGTTTGCACTGGAGGTCATCTACCTCAAAGAGTTGGATAATTTTTTAATTTTAATTTTTGATTCTTAGATTGTTTCCCTCTTTTCCGCCTTGCCTTCCTGTCTTGACGACCCCTTTTAGTCTCTAACGTGTCGCCAACAATTAACCGAAGGTGGTCCGAAACGGTTAACCCAAATTCTCGCCGTCTTCAAGCGGGGAAAAAATGGGCCACCGCAAACCGAGCATGTCTAATCGTTTTTCACCGAAATTTTTACCACCAATTAACGACGCACCGACGTCGTTCTGAAGCTTAATTTTTACTTCTCGTGCCAGTGAGTTTGAATTATGATCGTCGACCAGCTTCGGATTTGTTACGGGGTTTTTCGCCGGGAATTCGACGGGTGGACGCCGGAAGGGCGCAAGGGAAAACAAGAATCTAAACGATGCACAAACATCGCAAATTCGTAAAGCAATAATTTCTGTTGGCCGCGAATCACGATCGGCACAAATAACAACAACGCCTTCGATAAGGAAACGATGCCGCCGCGGGAAAGTGAGGTCAGCACGCTGGTGTCGCTCGTAGAAAGAACGATGCGAAAAGCACCATTACCTCATCACCGGTTGGTGGTGATTAACCTTGCACTTTTCATAAACCATTTCTTCGCGTGCATAACTTTCGACACCGTTGTAGGTTTTTTTTGTGTTCCTTTCTTGGGGGACGGTGTTGGTCGTATTTCAAATGTGAACTCCTTCTCCTCCTGCGCGAGCTAGAGCTCTTCAAATGGACGCGAGTGAAAGGAAGCAAATATCGTACAGCTCAAAAATCTCGTTGCCAAAACACGACGGTTCGCTGTTAGATAACGGTGGTTAAAAATAGATTCCCGTTCCTGCAACTGCATTGTCCGTTCGGGTCGGTAGGGGGCAGTTGGAGCGGGAGGATGCTTAAAACGCTTCCCCATCCCGAAAAAAACATAAATTGTTGAATTTTGCATGTGCTGTTTGTTTGCGGCTAGTAAAGCGCAATTTGCAAGCATCGCCGCATCCATCACCAAAAAGAGAGGTTAGGGAACAACGTGGCGTTGTTTGTTCGAGAAAATTATCCCCCGGTGAGTAAGAACCGGTGAGATCATTACAGGCGAAAGAAGTGCAAATGAACTCAGCTGTGTTTATTATAAATACTTATGTTGGTACTGAAAGCACAAATTCCGGTTATAGAGAGAGGACATACCTGATGACAACAACATTGAAAAACTTCAATCTAAAGCACTTTCGAAGAAAGTCAATATTATCAAAATCGAGTTCGCCAAAATCTTGTACGACTCATCTTACGACACCAGGAAGCTGTTGGTCAGGCCAGGGACGGGCACGAGCCGGGATCGACGTAACACGTCAACAGAGGCCGTAATGAAAAAGACCTTGAACTTGAAACGATGGTACAATCTTCGGTTCATGCTCCGAACATTCGCTCCCACTCGCGCATTTACAGTTTCAGTGCTGGGCGTTTCTTTCCCTCCTCCCCGGTTTCACCCGGATGGATGGATGGAGCCGGGGGACGTGGGTAACGAAACGGCGCAGAGAGGATCGTTTAGTCGCACTTCCCACATCTGGTGCGCGCACACACAGCCACGGGGGAGCATCATAACCGGACATCGGCGCAGCATCAGCGTGTTGCAACAGTGTCGGTCGTTTTGTGTGTTGGAATCCCCCGCGAGTTCCGCGCAAAGAAAGTGCGATGAAGCGGGGGGTTGATAAAAAAGAGGCTTGCAGGAGCGAAAGAGAGAGAGAGAGAACCAGAAAGAGAGGCTTTCCTTTGGCCAGTTAAGACTGCCTCCGGTCGACCATGCGTACATTGGTGGATATGCTAATTTTAACACACAAACACCAGTTCCAGTTTTCCGTCCGCTGAATCGAGCGCTTCTGCATCCCTTCGGTGTCAATGTCACTCCAGACTCTCCCCGTACACACCCCATGCTAAAAGGTGCGTGTGTGTATTTCTATGCGCGCACACACACACCAACATGCACGCACAGATGCCTGGATTGAAGCGAATTCCCTCGGGTGTGGTTTGTCACAACCCTGCTCGTTGTGCGCATCCGGGAGCAAGAAGGAACATCTCGCGTTGCGATGGCGTAGGGTGGCTCCTCCGGCCGCTTTCCCACCCCCGGCGTGGATTGGCGCATCTGCGGAAAGGGGTGTTCGCGCAAGCCCACACAAACACGAGCGCATGCGCACTCGCGACGTTCCAGAGGAACCTGTTCCGCGGGATGAAGAATTCCTGGGATTCTGCTGAACAGCAACCCACCCCCCTTCGGTGGCAAGTGCGCTCGCCCGGGAAGACCGCGAGTGCGGAAGCGAGAGAGAGCAGAGACAGAGAAAGGACACTGGAGTACATTGGAAAACCCTTGGCCAGCCAGTTGCCGTCGTTCGTGTGCTTCTTATCAAACGGGCACATCTTATCAGTGTCGTGCAAAATACATAAACATCCTGCATTTTCCAAAATTTATTTTTGCTAAATGGAGCACCAGAACAGAGGGCAGCTTCCGGGAGGACGCGGGTGCGCAACTGGGAAGGCATGGCGGAAGTGAAATGTCCGAATTTCGGCAAACCGCTTTTAGGAGCGACGTACGTTACCTGCGACGAACAAATTCCTCCACCGTCCGGGATTAGCTTGGAAGGTGCCGGTACAGATGGCCAACAACACACCCGCGCGTACAGAGTGAAAGAGAGAGTGAAGGAGATGGAGAGAGGACAAATGGTTGTGTAATGTGTTGCCCAGTCCCCGACTGTTTGCTTGGCGTCTTCTGATCGTGGATACAGCCGCGATCTTCATCCCGAGGTTCTCGCGCAAATGAACTGTGGCGCACATGATTATCGACTAGCTGTCACTTTGGAATGTGTCTCCCTACGGTTGCGTCCCGTCCCCCCGGCCTGTGCTTTGATGTACGTTGTGCTGCGGTAGACATTTTGCTCGCCTTTCTCCCACAACCACATGGCGGCGGTTGGCGTAACTTTCTTTTTCATTTCCGCGAACGTACCGCGAACAGCGATGGGCGGCCTTATTCTTACGACAGGAATGTTCACTTCGCAACCGGCGGGAACCTTGGCATGGAGCGAACGGTTTATTCAGTGAGGCAAATCAATTTTCCAACGCCTTCGTGAACGACCGGAAAGCGATCATCCTCAGCGTGATAGCGGAAGGTCGCTGGTCGCGGTGTTTTCCCTGAGGGCACCTTCCGGCCATGGGACAACAATGTTGCGTACGATTCGTATCGATTTTCCACGTCACCTTCCGCTCCGGTAAGCGCGAAAAAGAAGCGGACAAAAAAAAATTCGCCATCAACGGAGGAGCTTATGCAAAAGGAAAACAGGAGCTCACTACGAAGGGTTACGCGATTTCCGTCGGTATCGATTTTTCGCCGGCGGAAGCTCTAAAAAGCGGTTGCGAAACGTTTACCGCTCACTTGGCCTACATCGGCCTGCGTTTGCCTGTGTGTTCTGTCATGGCGGAGCCAAGTAGCTTCTGCAGGAGTAAAACTTCCTCCGACAGGCCTCTCGGGAATCCCGTTGTGAAACGAGAACTCAAAGTGTGTTTTTGGAAAAACTAGCAGTCCGAATTACCGGAAAACGGGATTTCCCACTATCAGCTATCCAACAGGTATGCAAATGCAGATTTTGCGTGTGGAAAAAATATCCAAAATTTGTCAAAAACTGGTTCCTGGTTCCAGAATGGCGTCAAAGGAAACGAACCGTAAAGATCCCCATCGCCTACCCGGTGTCAATGTATTCTCCAGCTTACTGACGTCAATCGGACATTGGGATGGTCTTCTAAACTTGATATCAAAGTCAGCTAGCAGGTCCATCCCGGTTGACGTAGTTTGGGGATCTTAAAAACACAAATTTCAAGTCGGCAACGTTAGACTCAGATATCCAAAACTCCAAAGAACGGTTTGAAACATGGTCAGAAAGGAAAAAGATTTACAAAATAACGAACTTGAACCAAGCAATTTACTCTTATTGGCAGCTGCCAATGTTTCAAGTCACAATTGTTGTATTGGAATGCCTCAGGCACCTCTTAGAAACTGTATATCCTTGCGGTCCAACGAATTACCTGGAGTTGTTTGTAGCATAAGTTCCTTGTTCTTTTTCCACAGCGAAAAATCAATTCTCAATCAGGTCAATCCCGGTGCAAAGCGGAACCGAGGGGTGGTTTCTCTCGCATGAGACCTCAGACCGTCGGCCGGATTCGTTGTGCTCCTGTTGACACACCGTTCCTTGCCAATTTGTATGCAAAAGAAATCCACTCAACAGCTAGCCGACTGAAGGAGGAAAAAAACATACTGTATCGATCGTAACGGGCCAAGGGAACCCCTTTTTTCTAACTTGCCGTTGACCCGTATTGAGCGTTCGGGCTTTAATTTGAAGACTTCGATCGATGCCGCCATAGGACTGCACCACGCCCCAGCTTCCCGCGGACGCCTGACCCGCCACCGACTACCGAGGACGCTCGGGGGGTTCCTTCTTTTGGCAACAAATAAAGAAAACGGGTCCATTTGTTTCGCAGTCGCAAAGAAATTTCAAAGGGGTCGATACCGCCTGGCAGAAGGACCCCTTTTGCGGACTGACCTAATTCCCATCGAATTCGGTTCCTGGTGTTGCAGAAAAGAAGTGGAAGGAGGGAGGGCTTGCCATCCAAACGGAATGCCTCGCCTCGCCTGAGAGTCTCAGAAATCGTTTGTTCACAATGTGCCACATTTTAAAGAGTTTAAAAGGCTTAGACAATGCATGGCTGGAAAGAATTCTGCACAACTTCTGGATCTTAGACTTACGGTATCGTTTCATTAGACTCTTCTTGTACGCGGCGCTCTCTGGACCGCGGTTGTGATGTTCGGCGTAGTCCGGACCGGCCGAGTCGTCCGAATCTTCTGTCACGGAACTGCTCCTCGGGCGTCGCTTGATCTTCATCGAGAGATCCAGTGGTGCGTCCAGGTCCTCCTCTTCCTCTTCTTCCTCCTCGTCCTCCTCTTCCTCTTCCTCGGCATCACCTTCCACATCTTCCTCCTCGTTGTAGGGACCAACCTTGTACCTCCCGTCCACCAACCTTAGCCGGTCGGCCCGATCCTCCCCGGCAACGACGGTCTCCCGGATCACCTCGGTCACTCGGGGAGCAGCGAGTTCCCCGGGGGCCTGATGGCTGGATTCGCTGTAGTCCGAATCCTCGTGGTCGGTGACCATGCGCCGTGGACTGCTCGAGTCGCGACTCGATCGGGCGTAGCTGCTGCCACTACCGGACTTGTGGTGTTGCCGGGCCGGACTGTGGCGATGATGATGCAGATTGTGGGGATGATAGTGGCGATGCGTTGGGGAATCTTCACCCGGTCGCTCGGAGACAAAGTCCCGGTAGGGACTCGTGCGTCTCGCGGGTGCGTAGTAGTCCCTCGGATGTTTCTCATCGTCCTCCTCGACGTCCGCATCGTTGCCGGTTTCGGCCTCGATGTACTCCTGCCGATCGGCGACCTTTTCTTCTTCCTTGTAGTGCACTGGACGCACAACATCCACCTCCATGGCAGTGTCGGTCACCGACGAGCGGCGCCTGATGATCGGACAAGCGCGTTCCTCCTTGAGGTAACGGATGACATTGACGCGCTCCACCACCTGCTGCTGGACTTCCTTCCGTTCCTGCGGAGGTGTCCGGGATCGTTCGACCGAAACCGACCGTGATCGGGACCGCGACCGGGATCGGGTTCTCGCGGGAACCTGAGAGTAGTCGACCGGTGGTCTCGGCGAATTTCGGGGAGAGGGTGATCTGGGTGGCTCTTCCTGAGGTTCGCCCGACTCAGAGTTGGTTCGCGGCGATCGGGGAGACTCTGACGATTGATGTCGATGGTGCCGGTGGTGGCGTAAGACGATTCTGTCCGACTGCGCCGGATCGGCGTCTGTTGCGGGCGACAAAGGAGTCGTTACTGTGGAGGCGGGCACGGGAGGAGGTGTCGGTGTTTCTGATGGTGCTTGTGGCGACGGGGAAACGGTGCCAGGGCTGGCCGTCGAGCTGGCCGAGCTGCCCACGAACGTGTGGGACGGCGGAAGGTGTTGTAACATCATCATGATTGACGTTTGGCTGGGTTTTTCGCGGAAATAATTCACACTCTGCTCAACCCAACGAACTCCACGGTCTAAGTCTAGGTTCTCCGGTAAATTATTCTATGGCGCACGGGTTAACAGGTGAAATAAACACTAAGAACTCTCTTTACCCAACATTTGCACTAGAAACTCAACTATATATTTTTCTTGTTTTCTACTAAGCGGGAAGTAACTTTGCTTCCATAACAGCGGTACAATTGATCTATCACCATCTTCTCTCGGCGCTCCACGTGCCAGCAAAAGTCGGTTCGGCTGCGAAACCCATCGAATCGAGCCACGTCTCGATCAAAGGATCATCTAGCACATCCACCATCAAGCCTCGATTTTCCGCTTCCCACAGTCCGCCTGTACAAATGTGCGACTTTTTTTATCCTTCCACCTCTGCAAATACACTCCACACACTTTTACGTTTGATTATGCATTGTTGATAAACTACAATTTGCTCTACTCGGACGAAACATTCAAACTCTGCCCGTAAACTGGAAAACACAGAACTTAAAGCATCTTTGTTGTTTTGCTTTTCCTCGACGTTTGGCATAAACACACGTTTTTCTTCCAGTAACAGCGGCAAACCGGAACGGAAAAGTACGAAACTGAAATGTTTTACGCGCCCGGCACAGGGTTGGCCGGTTGGACTTCACTTCCGAAACAGTAGCCTACACAACATTTGCACTAAATCGATTGAACTCGCGTGAGGTAGACACATAAGTTTATGTAGTTTGTTTGTTTGTTGGTTTATTTCTTGAGGTTGGTACTGTTTTGCTTAATTTGATTTATCTACGCACACAAGGACTCCCGCCAGGGTGTTGTGGTGCTCCCGATTAACTGTTACTTTCACTTTCACTCCGCAAGGATACTTCATTGATCTTTGCCTTTGGAGCGGGTGGGATTTGTGAACGATTTTCCACCAACGTTCCACGCGAACGAAAACGATAAGGCCGGACACACGTGCATAATAAAACTGGTGGCACTTAACACAGATACACACACACACAGCCACTTGTATTCCAAGCGATTTCCCAGACCGGGTTCGGTTCGTTCGGGTTGGAAAATTTAGCCGAAAACTCTCCAACTGATGGCGGCCGGCTGTTTTCCCTCGAGGTAGATAGAATGCCGCGGCCGGTCGGCAGGGGTTTTCCACCGCCAGGCGAACCTGTACCACCGTGCGTATACGTGTTTATGTGTACTTGCTTCGCGTTGATATGCGCAAGTTTAAGGAAAACAATTTTCGCCTGCCGTAACACACTCTCCGGGAACGGTTCAGTTTTTCTTCCTTCTGCGGTGGCGGTGCGGTACCGTTTTTCCCGGATCACCAATCACGTTTTCCACCCAACCGGTGCGGGGTGGGAGTTTATTTGCGCCGGCTTGTGTGTAATTGAATTTCGGTCACCAAGGAAAATGGCCTCTTCTGGGCGGAATGGACAATTAAAATAAAAACTTTTCCTCACACACCTCCACATACCATGCATACACAAAACGCACACTGCAAGCAACACTGAAAACTTGCGCGGAACTGTTGGGCGGTGATCTTTTCCACCTTTCGCGGATGCACTTTTCCTGGTCTGGCGAATAGCGCGTGTCCGGGGCGGAACACTACTGCACACTACGAGTACGCTCGGCTGCGACACTGCGACTAGAGCACCCCGCGGTGACAATCTCGCGAACAAACTCGCGACGACTTCGACGACGACGACGGCGACGGCGACGACGACGACGGGACGATATAAAACAAAACGCGTATTCACACGGCCCGTTCTTGAAGCGGAATGACGAAACGATACAAGAAATGACAGCTCTGGTGCTCCGACCTTCCTCTACTTTTTTTTCTCGCTTTTCTTTTTCCCACCGCTGCTCGCCCGACGTTCCGCGAGAGAGAGAGAGGGAGCGGAGTTGGCCCAACCAACACAGAGGCGGCACGGCTCGCGAATCCGCGAGCGCCCGTGAGTTCCCCGGCTGTTGCTCGATGCCGCTACAGGGTGACGATGCACGCAGCGGAGCAAAAGCGCCAGGGACGGTGCAGTTCGATCCGATGCGATGCGAGGAGGGAGAAAATCTTTGCCGCACGCGAACCTACACAAACAGACTCTCGCTCTCGAGAGCGACACGGAAAGCGAAATTTTGCGCCGCGCGCGCCGAGCTCCGCGATTCCGATGCATCTCATCGCGGTTTCCCCTTCGCGGTTCTCAGAAACACGCGTGGTGGAAGGGGAAGTGCAATCCTCGCATCCACATTCACACTCACAAACGCACTCCCCGTGGGGTGGCGCACGATGTTGTCGCGATTGTGCAACGCAAGTCCGTCGCTGCAGAAGACGGACCCTCTGGGTGCGGGAAAAAGGGCGGAAGGGTGCGCGAGGGGATGCACGGTGCATGCGGGCGGCGCGAGAAGAACCCCGACGTTTCGTGAAATCGAAAGGAGAACTCACGGCCCCGAAGTCGAGCCGATCGGGCGTAAATGAAGAAAAAAAAAATCACCCCTAAAAAGGGGTGGCACTCACGCGCTCCTCTCACTCGCCCGTGGGTGTTCCGCGAAAGAAAAGCGAAAACGCACCCCTTATATGCACACACACACACACCAGGCGGGAGAGAGAAAGGGTGCTTTTCTCTCCCGCTCACTGTGTTGCTCGCTTGTTCTCCCCGACGTTTACCGACGTGTTCGAGTTTTCCGAGCGGGTGAAAAAGGACGGTGCGAAAACGGAAACGGAAACCGGTGCGAGCCGAAGCCGGCGAGGGAAAAGGCAGGTCAGGCAGGCTTCGGCGTGCAAGAGGAAAGATGGCGCAGGGGTGACTAGACATCGCCATCATCACCATATGATCGGGTCGAGCTTTGGAGAGTGCGTTCAGCAGGGGGAGGAAGGGCTGCGAAGGGCAGTCTGTGTGGCGCATTCCGGTCGTCGTCGTCTCGCCGTCCCGTCAGCGCGTTGGTGTGCGACCGAATCGATGTAGTCATCGACCGACGATGACGATGACGATTGGAGAGCATTCTTTGCTGCGCGTCGCACACACATCGATCCACGTTCGTGTGTTGCACAATGGCCATCCTTTCGGAAGGATGGCGCAGGGCGAAAGGGATGCAGTGCAATCGCTGAAGAAGGCGGAGGCTCGCCGCACCAACCACAGACGCGGGGCCGCGCGTATGTGTGCTACCTTATGAGCTCCCGAAACGAAAAAGGATCTCAGGTTTCCTTTCGCGCTCTCACTTATTCCAATGTCCTTTTTTACTGCTGCAGCTGGGTTCATCGCTGTAAGTTTTCCATTATTTTCCTTCGCCCTGCACAAAAGCAGTCGGGCAGAGCAAAGCTCGGGAAAGGCGGCGGGGAGGAGGAAGAAGAACGGAATAATTATGTGATAAATGAATCATGCCGCGCGCGCGGTCTATACACACTTTTACTTGCTAATTGCCTATCGACAAGACTTGTCGGTTCCGCGGGAAGTGAAAATGAAGAAAGTGCGATCGTGGTTTTTGCGCACTTGAGCAAAACATGAAAATAGAAAAGTGGAAAACCCTATCGCACCCGCCCACCCGCGGCGATCTTGCGCCGATCGTGGGTGTGGGAAGCGTTTGCGGGAACAATTGAAGGCGCAAGCGTTTCCAGAACGGAGTAGTGTTTTTCCAGAACCTGTTACATTGCCTTGCGCCAAGGAAAATGAAAAAAAAGTAAGAAATTGTAGAGGAAAGAGTTTCCTCCAAGCATCGCAATTTTTTATTTCCCGAGAATGCGAGCGGTTGAGTTGTGGTAAAGTTAAGAAGAAATTTAAAAGCCAGAAATTCAATCAAAAGAATATTCTTAGCCCTTTTTTGAGTTTATCTACAATTAAAAGCGAAAAAGTAATTCTTTAAATCAAAATTAAATGGATTTTGCGTTGTTTTTCCACGAAAAAATATCTTGCAGAATTTTCTAAAATTAAATTGAAATAGATCCACCTGCATCTCCATGATATGATAATAAGAACGTAAAAGGTATATACACACAAATCCGTTGAATAAAACCCAAATTTCTAAATCCAGTCGCTGTAACAATAGATATAAGCAAAAAGGGACAAAATCCGATATTAAACTGCTTTGGTTTTGTTTGTTTTCCAAATCGATGAATGGCGCAGGATAATCTCCCCGAAAGTAACCAATATACCAAAATCATGTTCCATCCATCAATGATTTCATCTACCTATATTATGATTGTGATTGTTTGTTTGAGTATTACATTACTATCAACAAGCCCAATCCTGGTGTAAGAAGTAGCTCCGCACACGAGCACCGCTAGCCAACATGCGCCCTGCCAATGGCGATTACTTGGGAAATTTAAGAAGATCACACACAATGGTTCCATGAAGTTATCTGCAGCCATCACCTTGCTACCGGTCATGGAATTTTCCACGGCAACCACCTACTGCCTACCGACGATTCTTTGGATCCCAAACTGACCATCCGTTTGGGAAAGTTTAGTAACGAAAAACACATACCAGGGCATTTTAATCAGAAAACAAAAAAAAACAATTTGAACATTTTTCATAGATATTTCGACCTTGCCAACAGTCCTTTTTGCATGCAACTTATATTTATAGGTTTGCGAAATTCACGGTTGATCAGGTATTAAATTACTTTGCTGAGTGAAGGCTTTCAAAAAAAGGTGAGCAAATGTAAACTAAGACCGTTTAATGTTTGCTGGACCGTTTTTCTTGTGAAGCTTATTTCAAAATTTGATTGAATGGTTGTTGGGTGTAGGTGCATCCGAGCTAGTGAAGGCGCTCTGATAAGTTCGAAAATGAATGCCTCCATCGAATACTTTAGTAGCAAAAAATACTGAATGAATAAAAGAGGTTCAAAATCGCATCCGTTCCGGTTGAGAAGTGGTGTGACTGAAATAAACCCTACCAACCTGACGTACGGAAGTAGTTTAGACGTATTATTGGCAATTAGAAGGTTTCCGTTTGTCGCAAATTATTTCGCTTGCTGTAAACCAAACAACACTTCTTTGTAGACAAGCGACACTCGGTATTGTAGGCATTCCGGAAACTCGGCAAGAACACGGGAGTAAATGGCGAGTGTCGGAGTAAAAGAAAGGCTACAGAGGGTTGGCGTCTGAAACAAACCATCGACCAAGGGAGGGGCCGAATGGGGGAAGGGAAAGGTATGAATTCTCAAACAGAATGGAAAAACAACCCGTACTGTGGTGGGTGGTGGGAGACACGCGCGATAATGCGACATTGTCGTGGCGACGGTATTGCATCGTCTGTCATCGGCAGTTCTGTGCCTTTTCTTTTCCGTTGTGCATCGCATGCAATCGCGTGCCGTTTCCGCCTTCGGTCGGCGGAAGGGGTGCGCGCCACCGTGGATGGTCGTGTTGACGCGTAGGAAGTCATCAAGCGTCCCAAAACAAGCAACTCGACTGAGTGTGTTGTTGGGAGCGAAAAACGATCGGAACCTCCCACCAAGAACCATTTTGTTTCCATTTGGTTTGCATTTTCGCATATGGCAGTCAACTCGCGGAATGGAATACGTCGTTTGATTTTTACTATTTGCTTGAAAACACCAGCTCAACACAATGTTTTCCTTTGCGGAAGAAACTCAGTCGCTAAATTATTTGTTTGCCAGACCGCCATCAAAACAAACACAGCGTTTGTAATGTTCGAAAATTAAATTGCTTCCTCTTAGGAGAGGAAAAACAAAAACAAGAGACTAGAATTCAAATCTGAAAGCCAATTAGCGGTGAATCGAATCTAGCCAAAGCTGAACGTCCGCGTCGGCTAGTTTACCGCACGAGCAACTCACATCGCCCTGAGGTCGTTTTTCTTTTAATTCAGCTGATTTTGAATAATTTCATTCAGCGTCCGCTTCGCGCGCCAGAGATAGGGACATAAATCATGCGTGAATTTCGAGCATGTCTGACCCAGATTTCTCGATCCCGTGCCACGTTCTGCGCCGGAGAGGAGACTTACGGAATGTCTCGTTTCGGCGTTTTGCGACAAAAAGACACCGCGACGGACATGGCGTGGAATTTCGAGCCCACAAGCAAACGTCTCATAACGGGCAATTAAAGGGTGAGCGAGCGAAATCCCGGACGAATTTTGACGTGGAAACACCTTTTATCAAAGTCCCTGCTCCCGCCATGAGTCATACTAGGTTGGTGGTGCCGATCGGGCTACAGAAATGGCGCGTCGAAACGGTACCAAACCCCGGGCTTACGTTTGTCACCGTGGATGTCCCGTGGAAGGGTTTCGTTTTATGAAATCTGACACGGCGGGAAGGTATGGGAATTTCATGGTGCAAAAAGTGCCGACAATTACGCTGGAAACAAAACAGTCAACGTTGGCCACGTGAGGGAAAGACGACCGAGCGGCAGGAGTAAGTTTTCCACGTACCAGACGACACACACGATGATTTCCACCATGACGGTTGGTGACGACAACGGTGACGTCTTAGTTTTTATTAATACGTAGAGCATGGACTTACCAAGAACCTCGAAAGACACGCAATAAACAGGTGTAGACATACCTGTAAAAACAAAGGAAAAAAGGAAAATTGTGAGTTTTCTATCACAGAAATGGAACATTTTGAAAATGAAGTTTTAAAGTCTATTCCCATCATTTTATGGATTGTTTATGTTTTGCAAACACAAGTTTAGGAATGATTAATTAAGTTACGACACTTCTTCAAAACGCGACTAAACGCTTCGGTTAAGCAAAGGGAGAAATTTCCCGGAAAGTAGTACAGGTCAACGGCCAGCGCCGTGTTTCTACATTGTCCCAGAGTGCCGGCTCAGAGTTGTATGCGGCTTCCTCGAACAGAGTAGCAAGTTCGATGACAACGTGTTTCACAAGCTGTCATACATTATTCCTGAACACGTAACATTAGATTCAGTTGTTTTTCCAGTTGTTTAGGAACTTTTGGTTACGACATCTAAGATAGCTGCCTACACATCAATATATTGTCACACGTTGGAGTGTATCCAAACTTCGATCAACTTCAACTTTGATCGAGGCGAGATACTAATACATTAGTAATAATAGTTCCACCGAAAAAGTATTCATTTGGTGGCAGGAAAATTTCGTATTTAAATTTCAATAAAATATTGAAAGCCATGTCAAATTTAGTTCAATGGATTCCAAGTCGTGTATTTAAAAACAGTTTTACTACTTCCAAATTGGTTCCGTAAATGCGACGCTTTGATTGGAATGAGAGATATGCACGATCTGTATGTGATCGCACGTAGCTTCTGAAAAATCCCTCACCGGAAAACGGTCAGTTCTGACATACTAATGTGGCATAATGATGGACGATCGGGTTACTCTTTACTGCAAACAAGGCATAGCAAATAGAAGACGCAAAAATTTGTAATCTGCGTTGTACCCCGCAAAATACTTTATACTCATCATCCACGACGTGAGGATGGGAAGTTTTGTCTGGCTAAGTCAGTCTAAGTATGCAAACCTCAGCATAGCAGGAGCGCAGACCACCAACCTCGGTTCCCGCCTGGTTCACATCCACTGATCCGGAAGTGTCATCTGTCCGACGGCTCGGTGCGAAAGAATGACGCAAAACAAAAGGTTGGTCTCGGTTTTCGCGTCGCTTTTTCCTATCCCGTTTTTCGTTGCGACAAATCACAACATCTTCTCGGCGTTTGGCCACGGTCCTTTGGTGGCCGGCCGACGAGTGACGATGAGTGTTTTTCTTTTTCGTACACGCCATCCCGTGTCACGCCGTGTGGCAGGCTCGCGTGAAACACCTCGTTGTGTGATTTAGTGGGAAGCTGCTGCTTAAGCCCTCGCGAATCCATCCCAGCACCGGCGAAGATGGCGGACGGAGTGATTAAGAATCGGCCCACCGTGGAATCATACGTTGGCGGGGAGGACGTGGGTGGTGTATTTGTTGGCTGTATTTTTAAAGTCATTATTCAGCCGAACAAATCTATGTGCTGTTAAGTGCGGAACGGGTTAGTGAACCTGTTGACAGCTAATCAGTCGGCGTAGGGTTTGTTGTTATTTTTCGGTCCGATAATGTTTTGTTTTTAACCCTCTTTCCGGCTGCAGCATAGGAAGCGCGCTGTCGTCATGAGGTCAACGCTCATGGTGAACACATTTTCTCGTAATTGTTTCTTTCCATGTAGGGAGCTGTTTTGAGGCTATCAAAAAGCGTTTGAAAATTTTCCCACCAATCCAACACGCATTGAGGGAGTTAATTCCACGAAAATGCGACAAAAACCACATCTTTTACCCTCGATTAGGCTGATTGAATATACCCATCGGTTTGCATAGGGTGTTTGGGCAGCTCGAAGGCATAAGAATCACCGATTTTTCTGTCACGTTGACATCGGTGAAACCGGTATCATTATCATGGTGGGCTGCAGGAACGTGTAAAAGTTTACATAGGATTTTCAGGTTTTAGGATTGCGAAGCCAAAATAATTGCAGGATTGTGGATGGTAAAAAATTAATTTCATAACATTGGTGCGAGATAATTGCAAGAAGCTTCTATTTATTAAAAATAGACGACCCGTCTTCATCGAACACGGAGGAGCGATTGTGTGGTCACCGTGAACGATCAAACTAGAAGGGGCTTCTTTTGCATAGAAACATACCAGAAAAAAAAGGACTGTTTGAATATGTTGCTCTCCTTCGGACAATTTGCTGCAGGGCAGTTTCGGAACGCGTGCGTAATTTGTGTCTTGTTTTCATCCGCTGTCAAACAAACCTAACGCGCTTTCGGTTGGTTTCTCTCAACCCTTTGAGAACCCACAGTCTTGGGCGGGCTATTTGCTGGTTTTACTTTGTACGCAGAACATTCCACGGCGGAAGACAAATCAACCAACCATTAGGAGTCAGTGTCCTGTCCCAGTTTCCCGGTACTTGTTCGTGTGTTGAAAGGTTTTCGGTTGAATTCGAAAGTCCACGTGCCACGTTGTACGAAGTCGTCGTCTCTGTTCTCCTGCACACCCTGGAACGTCGGTGGAATGTTGCTCGACTCAGTTGGTGCAATGAACGTAGAATTCTATTTCCTGCAAGTCTCTGATGTAACTTCCTTCGATTGTCTTGTTTTGCTGGCGTATCTATCCATAGAACGCGTTAAGCGTTCGTTAACATCACTGCTTTCGTATTTAAAATTAAAATAGATCTTTACAGTGTTTGAAGGAGTAAAGCTACGCAATATTCTTTTGAAGCCCGCTACAAATGAAGCCTTGCAAGCACTTCCTGTCTAATGAACTTTTTTTCTTTGTTAGTTTTCTATGCGTAATACGTGTAACCTCGAAGGAAGTGGAAGTTGTTACTCTCCTTAGGCTCACGTTTATCCATCAGTTCTAGTGAGCTAGGTCAGTTAGGAGCGTAATGACACGTAGCGCTGGCCTGTTACCTAACGCGAATCCAAAGCGAAGTAGTCATTTGCCACGGTGAGAAGCAATAATCGGACGACCGCAACCTTTTTCCTCGCTGTTGCTCTTTCTTTTCATTTCCTCAAAAACTATTCTGAGGTAAAACGAAATAAATGCCTACCAGAGATAAACTCCCTCACCTGAAGCACGGAATGTTCTGAACATCGTCCCTTCATGTTTACTCCACTTTTGCGTAACCGTTTGCAGCCGACTGTTTTTTGTTAAGGTTTTGCCGTTTTCCACACAAGTTTTCCCTCGGCTCCCAAGTGCAAGCGCCGGTGCGATAGTCGAGCCAACACATTGCGGACGGTACGTTGATCCACGGTGGCATTATTTAATAGGCCTCGGTCAGCGCGCGGTCGCGGCTTCACGACTGTGTGCACCATTTCCGTGCCCGTGCCTTACGTGTGTTTGTTCGAAAGGGATTGCTATTTATAAACAGCGAACCTGACCCTTTCCCGTGCGCCAGCGGCACGTTCTTCCACCTCGCACGGCGTTCTCGGACGCCTCCGTGGCGCAAGAGGCGCGAGAGAAAAAAGGAAGGAAATCGCGACTCAAGTGCAAACGCGTTTTCCTACCCCGTGGGAGGGGGGAGTGGGGGGCCGGGATGGTTTGTTTGTGCAGCAGAAACGTGTCGTTTCCGCGTCCCGACCCGCGCGATAGGCCCCAAGCCGTGTGTGTGTGTGTGTGTGTGGAACTAATTCTGGAACGGCTTGCGAGAAGACTCATAATGTCGCGCGATCCGCGCTTTGCACGAGCCACGCGAATGCAAATGCATCCTGACATTCTCGGCACGTTCAGATTGCCTTTCATGCCGTTTCAAGTGCTGCGGCTGACATTAGAATCCGCTGGGAGCCGGAGGAAGGTCACCAATCTAGCCGGATGTGCAGATGATTCGCATATACTCGCGTTTATTTTGACACAGTCTATTCTCCAATCAAATCTATGCGGGTTTGGGGAAAAATTATATTTTCAGCACAATATGTTTCTAGAGTTCAATCAGGATGATGATCTTAACAGTTTATGAGGTTTCTCCTATTAAATTTTCGTAGCTTTTAGACTAAATGTCTATAAGTTTACAAAAAAATGACTCCAAAATTCATTTCTAGAGTAAAGTTAAACTAAATTGAGAACAAGACTTAATTTGAAGTAGTTGTCTTGCAAGAAATATAAATATATGAAGAAAAGAGAAATGCTATGCAAGCTATTTTTAATGAGTATTCTGATCTCTTTAATTTTAATATGTCCCAAGCCACTTTTCGTGACTCTTTGCGTGCGCGTATGGTCTAATCTTGTTTAATTATGTTACCTAGTTCATAAATGTGTGTTTATGTAGACTTTTTATGTCCGATGGTCTTAAATAAATAAACAATTAAAAAAGAAGGAAAATGTGTATAACAAGGAAATTAAATAAATATTTAATTTAATGTAAAGAATAGAGCAATTCTGTATTTGACATATAGACTTCTGAGAACTGTTTAAAGTCAGTTGGAAAAACAAGCGGAAGTTATTGTAGATAACCCGCAAAGCTATCCAAAGCGGGTCAAGATCTGCATAGGAATAGATCAGTAACAAATCGTCTTTTGCAAACTATCTTCGGTGCCCGTTATTCCCGCGTGGTTATTAAATCAACACATTTGTTGTTATTGTCGCTCTTGACCGATTCAATTTTATATTTGATATTCGCATGGATTTGCGAACGCTGCACTTCACGGACTCTTGATATGCAACACCTAAAGTCGAATTGAAAATAATTTGTTCGTTCATTAGATTTAC
The DNA here is from genome assembly GCA_000441895.2 of Anopheles sinensis. Classification (NCBI taxonomy): domain Eukaryota; kingdom Metazoa; phylum Arthropoda; class Insecta; order Diptera; family Culicidae; genus Anopheles; species Anopheles sinensis. The sequence continues at coordinate 1,052,793 of KE525409.1, forward strand.
TCCAGCCTTCTACATCTTTTAAAAAGTATTTTAAGTCTTTTCTGTTGAAGCATGGAATGTTTTTAAAAGTTGCAGTTGCGAATCGATTTGTCGGAAGTGATTACTACAGTCGCTCCTACACCTCCCGTTCTCCTTTCCATCGGACTGCTCCACCACCGCCACATGTGTTGAAGTGTTGGCACGTTACCGTTTCGCTACCGGTTTATCGGTTTACGATAGGCAGCCTGCCGTGGCCGATTGGCGCCAGCGAAACGACCCATTGGTTAGGTCGATATCGATGGTCCATTGTTTACCGAATAGCGCACGAGAACACGAGAGCGTTTTGGGGTGGTTTGTGTTGTTTTGCTGTTCGCGCTTCGCCAAGGTATTGCGTTGCGTTTCGTATCAAGTTCACACCTTGTGAGCAGGAGCTCCGGATTACCGAATGCACTGCGGTTGACGAACAAATCTGGCGAAAGACGGAGGAAAATGGCTTGGCAAATTTTCGCTCACCACGACCGTGAAACTACTATCAAGATTATCGAATATTTCACCCCGCTAACACCCTCGAATGGAATGGAATCGAAATGATAACACCCTTGATCGTCCCACCATCGGACGCTGTTTTGATTTGCATCCGGTTTTATACGAACAAGAAGCTCAGAGAGGCGGCCAATAGTTTGGATTGTAAATTATTTTTTTTATAGACCACCACATGTGGCGCAAAACGCTGCACACGTGGACGCTGATATTAATTTCCTGAATCGAGTAGAGTCTCGGGGAGCGGACCGTCGACGGAAAACGGGATCTTACGGGATCCGATGGCTTTGGATTAACAATGAGTGTGCTTCAGAAGGGGCGTTACATTCAAGTGCTGTTGTAAATTTTGGCTGCACCTGACGTGTTGCTGAAGAGATTTACACCCACACGAGGCCTGCAAGTAGTTTTTCAAGCCGTGAATCATATACACTTTTCCAACGTATAGTTAAGTTGTCGATAGCTGGCTTAAGAAAAACTA
>KE525409.1:1055831-1102982 GCA_000441895.2 Anopheles sinensis
CACCTGTTCCGTGGGAAGTGGCGGTTCTCGTTTGGCCAGATGCAAGTGAGCAAAAGTGCAATCTCGAACAGGAAAACACCGATTTGGTGTGGGTGTACGGCATATTGGCATCCATTTGTTCAGCAAGTGCGCTGGCCGGTGGCCAAATAATAGCTGGTTTTTGTCGGTTTCCCGAGGGAGATGCAAACATGGCGGCGTTTGATCAACCGGACCATTTTGGGTGAGTCATATTCCCGACCGAGAGAAACGTGTGTTGCAGCAGCGAAATTTTCTCAAGAAAATGCAATCAATTTGGAGGTTGAGAAACGGGAAGTGTAGTCAAAAATACAGTGAAAGTAGATGCTGACCGTGGTTTTATTTTGCGTTCGAAACGATCGTAGATTATAACTGACTTTTCGAATTGACGAAATTAATTCAAAACAAAATTATCCCGGCAGGAATAATGCACAAAAGCGATGGCTTTTGATGCACTCTGCTTATCGGTTTATGAATATTGATTTCAAATATATATTTTACAGCGTAATTCTTCTGTTATAATTCAAGGCGTTGAACTTTAAATTGCAAAATTTTTAAACCTGCTGAACGGGGTTATTTCAATCGTTAATTTGGAATCGTAATCGTTCGTGAAGAAAAGTAAAATTACTTGATAGCATGGATATCCTCCAAGCGGAAACCTTGGTTTTCCAGCGCCGCTAGCGACTCGTTAATGGAAAACAATGCAACTCCACCATTTCCCTCCTCGGGTGGTCACGATTCCGAAAAATCCCTCCAAGCCTGGTGCACGTGGTCCAAGAAAAGGCTGTTCCCGGAAGACGGAAAACTTTTCCCGCCTATTTTGTTATCTTTTACGGAGGAAAGAAATACGTCACAGTACGTTCCTTTACTCCATCCTTCCCTGTACGCAAAAAAGGAAAAACCAATGCCGCAGGGAAGCAAATTGGGTGGAAAATTCAATGAAAACTCATCCGAACCGAAAAGCACGCGAAACCTGGCTCCGGGTTGTGGGAGATGAGTTCCCAGAGTTTGTACCTGTTGACATTCGGGCACAATTTGGGCGAATTGTGTGTAGGTAAAGACAAAGCCATGGTTCGAATAATAATAACAACAGTTCGACGACGGATCGGGAAGCGACACTTCTGACTCGCGACGATCGAACAAAGTCGCGGGACAAAAGCTGGGCGAGGGCTGCAGATTGTTGTGAATGATAAAATTCATGAATGAATTCATTCTGTCTGGCGGTCGGTTTTGCGCGGAAAAGTGTGTCGCATCGCGAATCGTTTCGTGGAAAAGTGACACGCCAAATTCGCGATTGTGCGTATGAGCGCCGTGATCGAATCAGCGTTGAGCGCGTGCGACTCTAGAGCGATGGGAAAGGTTATGGTTGTGTTTTCAGATGCGAAGAAGTCGTCACAAAACCAGCTCGAGTGTTGAGTTTGTTGTTTATTCTTCCCTGAGATCGTTTTCGTCGACACTAGTTATGTTTTCGGTGTGGTTTGTGCTCTGGGTGGTCAACACATGTGGCGCAATACAGCCTCGTCATGCCAGCACGAACGAAACCCGTTAAAAAGGTAGATAAATAAAAATTTGGGAAGAAAAGATCTGTCAAAGTGTCACCGGTCTGTAAGTATGTAAAAAATACCAAACTGAACACAAACCTCGCGCCCGAGTGGAATCTGTTATCGCCTCCCGAAGCATAATCGCGCTTCTTCCTGGGGGGTGCGCAAAATCTTCCCCATCCCCAACCAACCTTAAGCCGTTTGTCATTAGGCGATGGGTTTGTTTTACTTTACTTCATTTAGTTGGCGGGGTGTGTGTGTGTGTGTTTTTTTTATTTTCCTGAAGACCCATTCCGTTCCGTTCAGCGGAAGCCAACAGCGAACGGGGGAAGAAAAACAAACTGAAATTCAATTCGAAAAGGTAGTGACAAGGGAAGAGTGGCAAGTGGACGGATGCGAGTTTGTGTGATGCTTTAGTGCTCGGTGCGATCTTAAAAATAGCGTGGACATCGGGAGGCAAATACGAGCCGCATTGCATAGTGGAATATAAATAAATCTTTCACGGCGCATGAAACGGAAGCGCCAGTTCGAGGATTCGCGCGACCAGCCGGGGATGTTTGTGGGGGAGAGGAAAACATGTTGAGGAATTTCGAGAAATTCATCTTTGGCATCGCAAAGAAGTTGGCGAATATTTCCCGTGGATTGAGCCACCATTTTCGCACCACCAGGGTAAGGGTTTGACCGTTTTATAAGCATACGGTTCTTAAACCGCACCCGTCAAAGAGGGCTTTTTCCTGTGAAAAACGGTTAAAGACAGCTAGTTAAACTGGAGCAGCAAATTATAATTAGTCACGACCAGCACCACGTCGGCAATGCTCCCGAATCGCAAGGCGGGGTTGTCTGGGGCAAGCGTGTCTCGACGCGTACGCAAACGCCTTCATCAACCCTCACGCCGTTTCGCCTTTCGCCGACTGCAGCGTTGGGCCGCCCCCGAAGATAATTTCATAATTGTCATAATTCAGCGCCCTGCGACGGGGGACGGTTTGCCGCCGGTGTTCAATTAAAACGGCACGGACTAGCATTGATAGATTAGCGGCGAGGCGTGGTGTGTGTGTTTGTGTGTCTCTCTCTCTAGGGTCGGCGTTTTGGTTTGTCAAAATCAAACCCGACGACCTACTGACTGGTGGTATTAATTTGAAATGACTATTTAATGAAGCCCTCGATCGGTTGCGGGGGCAAATGAGGCGTTGGTGGGAGGGGCGCATACCGGTACCCGAACTAACCATGGGAGTTTGTACAAACGATGTTGGGCAGTCGATTGATTGAAGGGAGTTTAATGTGTACTGTCTCGCAGCTCGTGGAACGCCCGGAAGGGTTATATTACTAATCTTCCACGACTAACGGCTTATTTATCCTTTTTATGCTGGAATGTAAATGTTACGTAGTAGTATACTCATCTATACTGGTCTGCGTGCTTAACGAAACTTAATTTTTAAGCCACCCATAAACAGTTCATAAAGCGATAAAATGCATGTTCCATCTTGTAGCTCGTTTTGAAACAGAACCCCAAATGATCGTCACATTCCAACGATCCGAGATCTTCAGCGGAATGTAGTAATTAAATCAACGCGAATGAATCAATCATTCAATTAACATGAAGTGTTTCGCGGGGTCGGTAAAACAGAACCTCTCGGAAAACAAGCTTCCGTGCTCTCGGTTTTCGAATATGAAGGATGTTGCCGGCGTTCGTAACGTTGACAGTCGGGTTTTTTTTCCTTCCGCGCTGGAAAACGGGCAACTGGAGTGGGCCGCACCGCGAAACATCTGCTCTAAATCTATCACCATGTGTGTGAATTTTGTCTGGTTCGACTTAACTAGGAAATGAAAAATGGCGAATCATGCACATGGTGATGGTGGAGGAATTTTAAAATGAAATAAATTGAACGAATATAGAAAGATATACACTAGCTGTTTTCAAATAGTTTATCTAGATTTGAACCCAGATTTAGACCCTTGAGTTAAAAAGTTGTATAATAATGTTATAAAATCGAACTATCTCAAGGTCCGGTTTGATAGGTTGGTTATCAAACAAAATTACTGTAAATATCCCCTATGTGGGACGGTAGTATATCGAACAGGTTCAGTCCTGTTACCTAGCAGCAACCAAAAAAGGTGTGTGGGATCCGTTTGGAAGAAATAGAACACCGTAGGGTTGATGGCTCGCTTAGAAACACACGCATATCGCCACTAATAGCAAAATCAGCTAATGGAAAATCAATGTTACCTTGGTATTTGATTTCATCTGAAACAAGAGAAGAGAAGAAGAAAAGAAAAACGTTACTTTTTTATTATTGCTACTGCTAGTGAATGATTATGTTTACTAAGGATGACCACTTTCATCCCATTTAGGGACGCACTATTGATATGGTTTTATGAGTTCAGCAGGGAATAACCAGTATGTCAGTAAGTTAGTCAGTCAGTCAGTCATTTTCTTTCCCATAAAGCCATCCACAGCAACAACTTTCCTGTAAACACGTCGACGCTTCGGCAAAGAGGGAGACGCCTGACGCCACTGACAATGACAATGAAGGAAAAGGTGGGACACCGTCTACAGACGGCGAAAGATGAGAAAAACAGAAAGAAATGTTGCAACGATGCTCTTGTCAAACCTCAAACTAGACCATAAAAGATCACAAACAATTTCTTCCCGCCCGCCAATCGCGCAGCCAAGATTTGTTTTCGTTTTCTCCGGGACCAGTCCTCAGAAAGAAAGGAGGCAAAACAAAACAAAACAGAAAAAACTGCATGCGAACCAAAAATAGAGGAAAAACAAAAGCCATGGCTGCAGGGAGAAAAACATGTTGGCTTCAGTCGGAGATCTTCTCGGTGGTGCAAATTTCAGTAGGGCGGAAAAACCTTGTCTTCGGTGGGTGGCGGGTGAGATGCACCAAAGACAACTACGTACATACACACGCACGCCCTAGCGCACTGCATTCAATAGAAAGCGAAACGCGCAAAAGGAAGGAAAGAATGAAGGAAAGTGTGATTTCTTCTCGTCAATTAGATATGGCGGAACGGCGCACAAGGGGCGTGCATTGATAAAAACAAAATGCTCCGCGAAAAGCAGCAGAAATGCAGTGAGTGGCAGCGAGCGGTGGAGAATTTCCCGCCCAACTAGCCTCCCCCTCCAACGGAACACGTGCAAAGGCAAGATCTCTTTTGGCTCCTGCACGGGTTTGTGTCACGATCGATCGTTTATGATAAACCCGTGCGCAACGCATCGATGCACCGGGCGGTCGGGGGAAACGGCGTCGAGGAAACACGAGGCTTGGGAAAGCGGACCTCGTGCGGACGCCTTAGCTCCTCATAATGAGTTAATTGTTCGGTGGAAATGGGTTGCACCGAACGCGCGTCCGTCACATGATGGTGCATCGCGAGTGCAGCGGATGAAAGTCGATCGCTCAAATTGAGATGCGTTTCCCTCACCCTTCCTTCCCCCCACCCCCTTTTTGCCACCGCCCCGTTGTAAGTGCGCAGTGTCGGTGGGTGTAGGCTGCCTCATGAGGATCACTTACCAAATGGGAAGTGAAATGCATCGCTTTCGATAATGCACCGGTTGCGTGTAGGCACGAGATGCGCTTTCCAACATGCCTTAGATAAGGATGTCGGGCTCGTGGAGGGAAATCGCATCTTGTTTACAAGCCGAACGAGACCAGTTTTCACGTGCAGCTTAGGCAACGTCCATCGGAGGGAAAACCGGATGTTTTTGTAGGAAAATTTAGGATTCGTTCGAACGAAAAACAACCCATCGTGCGATATTAATTGTTCATTCTTTCCGTCATGGGTGAGTTTTGGGAAAAACACACAAGAAAAACATTGCCTCCTGCTGGACGATTGAAGAAGAAAACTCTATCCGACTGTGAAGATAAATCGGCCCACGCTTTTCTTCGATGTCCAACCGTCAGGGTCGCAGGAATCTCTCATGCGAAGGGCAGAGTTGACAGTTTCCCTTCGTCGTTTTAACTACCAAAACAAAACACAGCCTCTCCCCTCGGGCAAGGGATTTCCCGGCGACTGATTCCGCAATCCTTCTACCGAACAGCTACGCGGAACGCGCGTACGAAAATAGATGGTATTGATCTAGATTCCCCGAAAATCCGATGTTGGCCCTTCCTACACAGATCCTTGCGAGGGACGGCGTTTTCCGCTTCCAACGGCGAGTGCGGTTTGGATAATTAATGGTATCCCAGCCGATTGGGGCTAACTCTTACATGCTGCATACGCTGGTCGGTGGATTAAGATGCGATGGCGGTGGTGTTTTATGTTGCGTTAGCGCATCGGCGACGGGGCGCGACGTTGAATCGTAAGCATGAAAGCGCATAACATGTTCGCGGCGTGCCGAGAATGGACGGTTTTTGGGTTGGACGAAAAGTGATGTCTGTTGGTTAATTTTATTTTACAAGTGTTTTTTAAAACAAGCTTTAGTTTTAATTTCCAAGGAATTGGCATGAAATGTACCAAAAAAAGATCTTAAAATCCCTCAAAAGAGGCAAACGTTGAATAACTGCTTTAACTAGTACAACTATTATTCTTTCCACTCCTCCAAACGTAAAACCAAACAGCGTGTTTGTAAACCCTTCATAGTAACGACGACACGATGTTGGCACAAGCGTCCGACTGTCTGTGATCCTGCTTTGGCTTTGACACCTGTTTATCGATTCATCTTCCATCCCCGTAATGGGAGGGAAGGGGAGGAAGAAAATTCATCTCGCCACCCTCGAGGGACACCGTGGTACGTGATCGTCTGTAAACTCTACCGCCAGCCCGGCCGAGGCCACCGCGAAGTCATCAAGACTCGACTCATTCATTCGCGACTCGTCCGGCATTATATTTAGAACGTCTCGACCAATTCTAGCTTAACGCGCCACAAGCCGGGTGAAGCAGGGTGGCACCTCGTGGGGGAAAGGTGGTGGGTCACTAGGGTGGCCTTCCGGTTCCTTCGCAGCTGAACCAGTTCAGTTCGCACAGGATAGTGCAGATGACGCGGGGTGACATTTCACGCCGACGTCTGGGATGCCGACTTTGGACGGGTTTTCCCAGCAGGGTGGGGTAAACTATCGCCGATGAATGGCGGTGTTTTTAGTGAGAAAATCACACCTCCTCCTCCGATCGCAGCCTCCGATCTCGCCTTCGTCGTCGACTTTCGTGGAGTAAAATTAGACAGCGCCAGTATTGCCTAAGCACAACTATTAGCACATAGTCGAGTGTTTAGGAAAAAGAACACCCCACCGAAAGGGAAACGCGCGCCGTCTGCGATGCTGACGGTCACCTATTTCTGGCGGCGGTGTCGGATATCGATTTTTAAGGCGATCATTCAAAGAAAAACAGTCATCTCAAACCGCGATTGGTTGGACCTACCGCACGATGTGATCTTTCTCTCTCGCTCTTCCTTCTTCGATTCTAAACAAAACACGTCAATTGATTCATCGATTGCGCTGCGTTTCACACAGACGAGACTTCCTTCCGTTCGGTTTGATTTGTTTTGCGAGGATCACTTCGCCATCCCCCAAGCGAAGGGAACGCAAAGAGTCGTCGCACACCGGGAAGTCGACGGTGGAAATGTAGGTCAACGGTGAGATTGATCTAATTGGACATAATTTTGTGCCACCACTCGGTTAAATTTAGCCGCCCACTGTCGACACTGACATCCTTTGACGGCGTGATTTATGGACGGGAAGCGCATGCTGAGACGATGCTTTTTAATGATGCGCCGCGCACATTAGGATACGGTGCTTACAGTCAGTTTTCATTATAAAATTATGTCAGAACGTTGGGGTTTTTAAAAGCCATGAAAGCGGTTTGAGAAGCAAACTCCATCTGTTGATTAGAAACTTATTTTTTAGAAAAAATAATAGCTTAGAAGGGCTGTTTCAAATTATGAAAGGATGAGGACATTAACAAATAAAGTAATTTGAGCATATGATTTCGAAAAACAACAGACTATTTTTATGTTGAACCGGCAACTTTATATGAAATTAATGTATTTCATTATTCAACTTTTATTTTCTATCTGGATTAATCATTGCTCAACGAATATATTTCAACAGCAATGTTAATTGAGGTGATCTTCTCCCCTTTTTCGCAATACGACTATTTGAGGTATCGTCTGTAGTGAAAATGCATCAGACTTTTGTTGATATTTGAGCCTAAAGCCATTAGGAATAATGCGAAAGACTATTATAAGAGCACTAATATAGTTGATAAAATTCAAAATGTTTGCTATTTATAAATTGCAATTGACGCGTTAGAAGCGGAGACTGCATTTGGGGAGGAAATCATAAGGTAAAGCAATTATTACACAACCGTATCTCTGGTGGTTAAGTAAGCAAAATGGTTCGGGACGCGAGAATACAAACAGAATTATGATTAATACTCCGCACGCCGTTGATTGCGCGCTATTGAAAATGGAAAACCATTTGAACGGTTGATTTGTGTTTGTGTATACCCCCTCCCCCAACTGCTCAGTTTCCCTGTCTCGTCTCTGATCCATTATAGACGCCCCTTGTGGGACGAAGGAGAGAAGGCACACACATGTTGCACTTCATCAATCAATTTTTGCACCGCGCGAAAGGACGGACAGACTGAATGCAGACACGGTTGACAGACGAGCTCGGCTCGAGCTTGGTACGGTAAGGGTGCGGCTCCCAAATGGCAACGTCTCAATTAGCGATCTTTTGCGGGCGAATTCTAGTGCCAAGATTTGTGTGGGGGGTTTTTCATACCTGCTTTTTTCTAATACCGGGCGTCTCCATGGAACGGGGTCATAATCTGCTTGGGCTCGGCAACGAGTTCAACGATCAAGAACACTCGGGAGTGTTGGAATAGAGTTCTAGTCTGTTTTGGGCTGAGGCAAGAAATACCCTGTTTCGATACATTTTGCAATCGAACCTGCAAACCAATCTGAACCACCTGCCGCTGAAGAGAAAGGCAGTTGGAAGCATAATGAATTAGGTGAGAAGATTTTCCAGCGACGGCGATTAATCGCCTCCCGATTAGAATGGAACCTCTTTCTCGCAAGCAAGTTTCGGAGTCGGGCAAGGCGAGGGCTACCATTAGCGTCGTTGAAAAACCGATTGAACGATCGTACACAGGAGATTATCGATAGCCTCTGGTGGAGCCTATCTCTACCAACGATTGGGCTTCGTTTTCGGCTTCGTCCTGCAAGACACGATTGAGCTCGCCCAGAAGAGTGCAGACCTTGCTAAATCCTCGGTGACTATAAATCAGTGCTACTCCCGCGAGAAACAGGTTGAACTCCAGCCGAACTGCTTTGGATTTTCAGACTCCGCAAGGACGTCCGCGCCGCGATCGACTATGCATCATTAGAATTGTGTGCGAGCTGTGGAGATACCTTGTTTTTCCTTTATTCAACCCCATATCGATCTCTCTTTCTCTCCCTGTATCGGACTCTTCTACCCGGAGCATAAATCAAAGCCATTCTTGGTGCGGTCGAGCGGGAGCAGCTCGCTTGAGCAATCGTAAGGACGTTGATAAATTGAATCTCGCATGAATGGGACTGGAGCCCGCTTCGATCGGGAGAGCTGGTCGACGCAAAGGATAAGGAACTGCAGGGTGCGAATATTATTGACTGGGTCATAAATAACAGGACCGTTTGCGGTAGGATGGCAAAACCGTATGATTTGCTGGCCGCTGTAAATTACACCAGACGACGACGAGTTCGGTAGCGATTATGCAATGCGCGAGTGTGAAGGGCAAGCTGGGCGGGTATGTTGCATCGGTGAAACTGTAATTCCGAAGCGATGCATCTTTATCACAAGTCCTCACACAGAATAGAAGGTACAAATGGACTTATTTAGGATTGTGATGAAAACAAATTGAATGATAGCATTTTTACGTAGCTTTCTTAAAATATAACATTATCCAGCTGCTCACGAAAATTCTTCGAAAAAACTATGAACAATATTTTGCAGTTATACTAATTCGTTTTGGCCACGAAATTATTGGAGTTTCGTTTGATAAGCACTTAATGTTACCTGTATATGCAATAAAAAAATAATACCTAGTGTATTTGTATTGCAAAAGAATATTTGTCGATCTTTTCGATTTTTCAATGTTTTAAACACATAATATTAATAGGCATATATGTTGTTATTTACTATCGAAATTTTGTAACGACAAACATACTAACATACAAACATCTGTGAAGCTCAGGTAAGCTAACTGGACATCTGACTGCACGTAAAACATGTTGAGCACTTCATAACGTGGGTCCTTTGGTCGGTCGGATTAGGCAGAAGCCATAGTCTCGGCTCGAATTGACCTTTACAAAATTATTTGTTCGTAAAAAACTTAGACCGACAAAGTTGGCACATGAAAGGAAATTCGAAAAACCATAGGAATCCCACAGACGGTTGGCATTTAACTTCGGCTGGACTTTTCAAGAACACAAACACACAAAAGTGACTAGGAAAGTTGCTTTGCGGAAAGTAAGTTCTTGTAGGAAAGCAAATATATTGTACCGTGGAGGAAAAGAAAGAAAAATACTCCCAAGAAAGTGGGCCACACAGCGGTTGACAGATTAAGGGTTCCGGTTAGCCGTCGCCCGCGGGGAGGTGCATAATGCAATGCCCTTTCCACCGTGCCTTTGCCTCCGGCAGCGAGCTGCACACGCCGGAAGCAAACCGGAAAACTATTGACCAACTTCATCGGCCTCAAACCCGTTGGCCTGGTTTCGCGCAAAAACATCGGGAAAAAAGGGAAAGAAAAACCCGCTTCCTCCGAGCGGGTTGACGTGAAGATGAAAGTGATGGACACTTTTCCTCTAATGCAGCCCCCCCGGTTTCGGATGCGACCGACTCCGGGTTGCAGGCCGGAGATGAAAGTGAATCAGAGAGTGTCTCCGCGGAGGCGCCTCCGAGGAGCCGGTCCGACGCTCGATCCAGTTTTCACCGAGTGCCGTATGACACTTGCGCCATGACGTCACGGCGGAAGCAAAAGGGACGGAGGAAAAGTGGTTGAGCAAAAGTGGTTTTCCCGTGTTGGGCAGGGTCTGCTGCAAAAAGCGTCATCACGATGGCCCGTTTCGCGATCGACGTCTAAGCAGAGAGGAAAAACACAGGAGAAATTGGTCGTGAGCCGAGCTGCTTTCCGCTGGCATGGACTGAGAGTCCACATGCATGAGTGGAAGGGCACCCCAAGGGAAACGCTTCAGACATCAGACGGATTCTCCGTCGGTGCGGCAAAAGGAAATCGTACTTTTTAATTGATGAATTATCATAGCCGTTTTCCTGCTTTAATGCATGCAATTTTGCTCCATCATGGTCCACGGAACAGGTATGGTTTTACTCATGATAATATGTTTTGAGGCTTGTAACGAAAATGTTCGTTCTTAAACTACTATAAAACCGTCTAAACTTTTAATGACCCACAGAATTGCTGGAATATTCTGTGCAAAACAAAACGAGTTGGGGAAAAAAGCCACTGTTTGTGTTTGCCTGCTCCCTCACCGTAAAAGCTCGAGTCACTCGAGATATAAACCGAGTGCAGACGACGGAAGGCGGTGGGCGTAAGGCGTCTGCGTTCACGCATGCGCACGGTACTTGATTTTAATTCAGCCTAGACCTAGAAAAGGGAAAACCCATCATATGAAATGATGAATGTTAAAGTGATTCTATCTCTCACGCTGTTTTTTACTTTGTTTTGCTTTTTCGTCTGATGAAGGGACGCTCCTTTTTCTTCGCCTTTCGTTTGTGCTCCGATGATGCGCTAAGCATTTGGAATGCATTTGCAATGTAAGTTAATTGATTGTAATGTTTTTGCTTCACTTCTTTAATTTTCTTGCTCAGTTTAACCGTTCCCCCCGTTGGTGGAAAACTGTCAAGGAAGATGTCTCAAGGAAGATGTCTCAAGGTTGCCAAGGCGGTGTGTTCCACCGGTTTCTCAAATCACAGATGGGACGGTCGGCAGCGGGAAAAAGTGTCACATTTACAGCACCATAATTCATCAAACCACCCGAAACACCGCTGCGGATGCTAACGGTTTCCGACCCAGGAAGCCAGGTCGGTGTCGGAAACGAACGCGATCCGCCAATTACGAGCGGCGGGAGTTTTCACTGTCACCGGCCGATTGATGTGTGTTCTATTTTACGTCGCTAATGTATGCCGTAAATTTCGTCCACGGACGATCAGCAATTAAATGCTTCCCGTGGCGTCGGTTTCGAAACGCTGGTTTCTGATGGTTGTGTTTTCATGCACGTGCGATTATTAAACGAAAAATATTGTATTTCATGACGTCTTGAGAATAAAACATCTTAAAATTTACAATCGCTAGGTATAAAACATTACGTTTTATGTCAAAGAGTTTGATTCATTTCTCAAAATTCACCCATTCCGAGAAGATGATGCGGCTTGAAGCAACTCCAATTTTATTTGCCCCCAAACGCAATTGCAATAACTCAAATCGCGTCGTTCTGGGCTGGCTGGCGCAGATGTCCCAATTTCCTGGACAGATTGGTGCATTCCGTCTGGCGGGTCGCATGATGGTGCGCACCCCCGACCAGCCCCATCTACGCATCATCTTTACGCGCCGATGACAACGATGGTAATTTTTCAAACCGGCAGCTCCTTCGCGAACCCCGCCCCGCCCTGATCTCCTCACGGCACATTGCAGTAATGCATTCTGCACCCCGGCACAGCAACAGAACATTTGGCCATTTCCATCCGCGGATCCGTCGGCGGAACGCCCGGCGAGTGACGATTTTTCTGTTTTATTAATAAAAATCGCTTTGCTGCACTTTCGGTGGCTCCTCGATCGGCTCGTTTTCTGTACAAAAACCCCACCTTCTTGTGTGAGGAGTGGCGGCTAGTAGGGTTGAGGAGTAATCATGCACCTCTTCCCGCCCGTAAGGAGAGCAATAATAACTGACGATGGCAAATGTAAGAAAAAGAAACAACAAACCGCTACCGAGCGGGAGGTTTGTTTTGCAGATGCAAAATTGCATCCGATTTGCAAAAACCGATGCAAAATCAACACCGCCAGGCCAGTGGGGTGTTCGTGTTGAAGGAAACGATGACGACAGATAGGAGGATACGATGGCCGGAAAACGATCGGGCGATGGAAGGGCAAACGGAAGGGTGTTTTGTGCCGCCTGCGAACGTGCAGTATTTATTAAACAATTAGGTCATTTACACTAGATGACCATTCTTTTGGTCTGAACATCGAAGGCATGAGTGGGGGTGGTACTGGTGGTGATGGTGGTGGTTGTGAATGACGGCGGTGATGTTGGTGCGGGACCTCCGTTCGAAAACGCGAACGATTACGGATGTACGCGAATGAGATATTCTTGGCGCACGGCGCACGCCATAACAGGGAAGCGCTCGAAATGGTGAATTGGACCCGCTTAACCCCTCGATGGCAGAGAACGTCAAACAACACCAAATAATGAACAATTAAGTATAAAAATTGATAAGTCTTATAGTCTAAAATTATAAAAAAGAAGGAAGAATATATAGACCATATTATAAATGTTCAACATTGTTAACGACATTGAAACTTCTTCAACAATAATATATAATGAAAACATTGACTAATAGAATAAAAAAGCAATGTGACTTTTAAATACTTAAACTCTAAAATGGAAACAGTTTCACAATATTTCTTAAACCAGTTAAACGAACCGGGTCTAGGTAAAAAGTCTCCCTCACAAACAATGCAATTAAAATATCTTAAGAAAATATAAAACAAAATAAAATGGAAAAGGCCAAAGGGATTACAGTTTTCTCTATTTAAAGTTGGTTTGTGTTGACTGAACCATTATTATGTCTCGTAGATCACGGCTAATTTATAGTTCATAAAAAATACTACATGAAGGGTTCGTTATCGTATAGGCGAAGCGTACACATCCTGCTTCTGTTCTTGTGCGTCGACGACGACGGCTGACGATGGTGAAAATTAATTTTTATCACTCGCACGCTCATCGACTGCGATTAATAAATATCACTCGATCGTGAACTCGAACGGCGTGCAGTAATTGAACACAGCTTGTGGGTAGCGACCAGCGTCGAGAGAGAAAGACAACGGCAAGTGCCTGATGCACATGGCAGTAATGAGGCGAACGAACCCTACAAACATCTCACCGGCCGCCTACGGCCATTTCGTATGCCGGGGTGGTCGCTTCCGCCATTTTCAACCGTTGGCTGAGGCATTATCGTTCACGCAGTGGAGGGCAACGGTTGCTAAATGATAGTTCCCTTTCGAGAGCAGGGTAGAGAAAAATAAAATTCCTTCTGATGGACGAATCCGTCAGGAAGTTACAAGCGACCGTGCGCCTCCATTCGACCACGTGGCGAAGGGGAAATGTTGGGTCGCTTCAAAAAATCTCTTTTTAATTTTCAGCCACCTGCCAACGACCACCGCAAGCACCGTCCGACACCAAGTGTCCAGCTTGGGTGCATTTTCCAACCTGCGTCACGTTTTCAAGCCGACACATTTGACCCAAATTCATCTCTCCAAACACATCGCTCTTGGACGGAAACAAAGCGCGTTCTTGTGCGGCGATGCTGTTCCGCTGTTCTGCTGTGCGGTTGTCTCCCATCCCGCCCCGTTCGGTTCCATTTCCAGTTGCCTTTTTTCGTACCGATTTTGCCCTCTTCGCTGGTCGATCGATGCGGGTGTTGTTGGCTTGATGTGGCGTGAAAATGAAAACAGCGTGTTGCCAGTCAGGCGTATCAATTCGCGCACTTAATCATACGCGCCCGAGCCATGTAAACATTCGTGTCGGTCGAAGCAGTTTGGGGGACTGGCGAGAAGGGGTAGGTAGAAAATCGAAAAGGATAAAAGATCGCCCGGAAGAGTCGGGGGATCAAACGCTCGGGATGGTGCATCGTGGTGGTTACTAACCCAATTAAAGAACACATCAAGTGAAGAAGTATCAAGAAAATTGTACATTATTATGTCAGAGAACGTCTAAATGCCACAACCATTTTCCTTGTTCAAGCTAGAACTATGCATTCGGAAGGATTTTTAGCTCGTAAAACTTAATGACCACCATTTGACGGGGTGAATCGAAAGCGTATAATGATGATGGCCCACTTTTCAGCCCATCATTCGCCCTGCCCGAAACACGGGAGGGAAACTGTATGCACCGCCGGTCGGTTGTTTATTTTTATGGCAAAAACTTTGTTTTCACGGCACGCCATCGCCATCGGTTGGCCGATGTCTGTCGCGAAAATTATCCTCAATAAACTCCTCGCGGGCGACAGCGACTTCCATCCTCCCTTCCGTAAACCGTAAGATGCAACCCGTGCGGGAGAAGAAGAGGATGTTCGCTTGTTGTTTTATGGCGTGACATTTGGGATTTGTCCAGCAGGCCCGAAAGGCGACCGTAAATTAGTGTAAATATGATGGATTTACGCTGGGCGATGGTACTGACCCAGTTAGCCGACACATCGATGGTGGTTTGCGTATTGCGGGATTTGTTTTACCTTTCCAACACTCAGCATGAATGAATGTTTCTTAAAAACAAAAATCTAGTGGATTCGCTTGACCCAAACAAAACAAACATGAGGAAGGTTTATATACTAGTTTAGTATGACGAAGTCGACAGTGTTCGGCTCATTACACATGCCACGCGTTGGTCATGTGCTGAAACCTTTTTCGGGCAGACAAGTTGCTTATCAAAGTGATCGAGCCACCTTCACCTTCGAAACTGATCCCATGTTTATGTGATTCGAACTGAAAGCATGTTTTATGGAGCACGGAAAGATACCGTTTCGAATCGACAAGCAGCGACAACGAAGGTTTTCCCAATGCTAGCGCGAGAGTAAAGGTTGCCATCTTAGAAGACAGTGCGTTAAAGAAATTCTTGATCATCCCTTTGGCACGTGATTGATTTTAAACTGTCCGTCTTTCCGAATTTGCATCCACTGGGAACATATTTCGTGTCCCTTCTTTATTCATTCATATTAGTTTGTTTTGCTGCACGGCTTTGAGTTAAACTACCTATAACATCCGATTTGTGGCACACTTCGAAAACAAACGGCAGACTTGGCGACTCGACATTTCGCATCGATTATCAAGTCATAAAACATCCTGGGGCACAGACCGCTGAGATGTAAACTAGCCGATAGTGCGCGGGCCCGCGGAACGAGTACCTTTGCTGTAACGGAAATGGACGATGAAACAAAATACATATAGGATTCGTTCACCTAACGACGATCGACGATCGTGCGCCATTTCATTCACCTTTTTTTTCCTCTAGCTTGACGGGTTCCCGGGGGGTGATTTGGGTTGGGTTGGGGCTCGCCACTTCTGTACGTGCAAAAACGTGGCAAAGGTTAACGCTTCCTCGGCCAAAGGGAGGAAATGCAAATCAAAACAATGCCCGAAAGTGCACCCGGCTCCGATCCCGGGGAACTGGGGAAATCGTTCGTGGTTTTCGTTCGCACGTCCGCCTTGGTCGTCTAGACGCCGTTCGGGGAGCAAATCATGCAAAGTAAATCATGACGACACGGGTGGAGTGAGTGGAAAATAGGGGGAGAAAGAAAGGAACCCGTGTAACCAACAGCATAGATAAGGGCGACGAATGAATGGGTGCAACGCCGAGAGGATGCAATTTCGTTATCTCGAGGTGTGTGTTTCTTTTTTGCTGCTTCTTTCGAGCCAAGGTGGAGGACTTATTACGAAGATGTACTTCTTGCAGGTGGCTGGCACCTTCAACCCCTTCTGATTGCGATAGGGATGTATGATTGATAACTTCGTTCGCCCGACAACCTGACGCACAAAGAAACAAACAGTGCAACGGAAGGGGTTTTTTCCCCCACTTTCTGCTCTCTTGGTAATTAGATGTTGATCATCTGACGTAAAAAATACATAAAAGAGTTTTTCCTACGGAAATTGAAACACGAGTGCAAAATCGCGCAGGAAGAACAACCATTTATTTATTCCTTTTTATTAGTTTAGCTGTTATTCCTTAAAACTTCTCAGATTGAGGGAAAAAAGCATCAAAATATTTTGTATTTAATACTGTGCAAAAATTTCGAAATGGAACGACACTTGGCCTTGCTTTTTTTAGTTCAACAACTTTTTAAGATTGTGGTTGAAAATATAGGTTATGTCAAACGGAAAAGAGTTTTTTAAGCAGTAAGTAAAGCTGAATCCACTTGAATGTGTCTTGTCCCAATTTGGTTTGAAAGCTTTACATCAGTTTAATTATTGCAAACATATTCAAAAAAATTAGAGAACTGTACAACACGTTTAACAAATGTGGTTTCAATATGGAAAACCAGCAAATTAATTTCAATTTTCATGAAGTAAAAATTAATTTCGAGAAGTAAATTTTTTGGCTTCATTTTGCCGAGATGGAAAATCGTTTTGTTGCACATCAAAACTTCAATCATGTGATCTATTTCTGGTGATGCATTCCGACGACGACGTGTTTTGAACAGTGGAAGCTGCAGCATATGGTCATCCGCTGGAGGTTTGAACCACCCATCGAACAACATCCCATTCCCCCTCCATCTTCTGCCTCCCCTTTCCTCTTCTTCCACCCTTCAACCAGCGCCATGGGACAACGATGGCGCAAAACGATTGCGTGAGCGCGAAAGCTGCTGCACTGTTGCGAGTTGGCTTAGGTTTTATATTTTTCTTCTGTTGTCCGGTTCCGACATTCGACACTTTGATCACTGTTTGTGTGTGTGTACGTTGGTTTGACGTTCTCGCGATTTCGCGAACGACGGAGAGGATGAAGATCGCGGATCGGCGTTGAGTACCCAAGACGCCGCGCGTGCTGATGAGTGCACCGAGGCGCGAATGCGAGAAGGATCTCCGCGGTTTTTACAACACCCCGAACGCGCCCCCTTCTGGAGCTCCAACCAAAACGGTGGGGGTGCAATTGGGTGGGTGAGTGAGAGGAGGCGGAGGCATGGGGAAGAGGTGCTTGCAAATGCAATAGAGGGGCAGCAACGATGCTATATTTATATATTTACGGTCGCGAAGAGCGGTAAATACATCCATGCTACTGCCATTTGGCTGGTGTTGCTGCTTCTGCTCCGTTGCTTCTGCTGTTTGTGTGTGTGTGTGTGTTACTGTGTTGCGGACGGTTCGACGAACGAATTCAAGGCTGCGATTGCGGCGCGTTCGCATTGCGCGAATCTGACTTCGGCTGCACTCGCGCACGCCGCCTTTGCTGCTGCGCTTTTGGTTGTGCATATGGCCGTGCTGGTGTGCGTGGGCTTGCTCCACTTGACCGCCGGCGGGCCAAGACGTTCTTCGGCGGTGGGGTGGCCGGATGGTTCGGATGCGCCGTGTCTTCCCTTTTCTTCTGTGGCTCACATTCACAGCTTTTGCTCTCGCCCCTTTCTTGATCTTCGTCATCATCATCATGGCTTCATGATCGCGATGCTCGCGTTTGTTCTCCTCATTGCGGACTTCATGGGAGTGCAGTAGACGTGTAGGTTTTTTTTGTGGCACCACAGCATTCGTTAGCCTCAACGAGCTGGTGGTGTTTTTGTTTCCATCGAGACTGGTCGATTTCAATCAAAAAGCGATCTTCATCATCATCAACCTCATCAAACGTCCTCCGTCACGAAAGATGCGATCAGTTGCATCCGATTGGAGTTTGTTTCGGTTTTTTTCCTCAGTCGTTTTTTCTTTGAGTGCATATGTATTCGAAACTCAAGTCAGGAACGTGAGGGTTACGATTCAAAAAAGAGTTGCATTGAATTAAACCAAAGCGCATTAATTGCAATCTACCGTTACAGTGAACTTATGAAAAGGAAAAAATCTAATTAACTAAATAAAAAGAAAATGCAATTTATTTTCTATTTCAATGAATTCAAAATGGTTGTACAAGTAGAACCCTCAACTTCTTAAGAAAATTCCATCAAAAATATTTGATATTCCAACCTTAATCCAAGAAATAACTGTGCATCCTTGAACGTCGCGCTGAAGTCTGGGATCTTAAAAAAGGATAATCAATCTTCCACTTAATATGTGGTTTTATAGGCACACGAGTGGATGCCTTTCACCTCCAGCAAGGAGCACTTGGATAAAAAGTTTACGATTTCAACAATCGATATCCCTTTAGGCTACTTAAAAAGATACTTTAATTCTTTCACCCCATCGGAACTCCTGCGCTGAAGGCCACTCGCAAAAAGGGAATTCTGTTGGAGACAGAACAGATGGCCGACAGACACACAGAAACCAAGGAGCAAGGAGCCATCAGGAATCGGCAGGCGGGTGTGCGGATACAAATCTCGACAACCGGTGGCGAGAAAGCAACACCCCAAAATCAAGGTTTTACGAATCTTGCCATCGACTTAAGGGAGGGGGGCGAGTGTTGGGTGAGGTGGAGAAAACGCCACCAAAACCGGTGGCTTTCCGGACCTCCCCGGGTCGTCAACGTACGCAAATGGCGCTACAGTTTAGCAACAGCGCCGTTCCGTTCCACCATGTTTGTTGTTGAAGTCCGAGTTGCGCAATCGGTGACGGAAAATGGAAGAAAAAGCATGTTGGCGCGAAGTGTGTGGAGGAAACAGGCGGTGGCATAAATAAACGGTACAATAAAAACCGAAAGAAAACATTCGCAAACACCGACACAGACATGTTCACGAGACGTGTCCGCTAAGCGCTATGCTCACCTTTTGCGGTACAGCTGATTGGGCGCAACCTTGGGCAAATCATTCTCTAATTTTTTTTTAACATCGATTTTTATTTTCGTGTTATGCTTCTGCAGAGGAATTTTTTATGCTCTCTCCCTCCGCGTTCGTAGGCTTTTGGCTGTTTGTTTGTTTGTTTGCTGCTCCATCAACCATAACCACCGCTCGTCCTTCGTCCACCCGTGGTCCGGCATTCGAAACGCCTTTTTCGCTTCGGACGACGATCGCGCGCAACGAAAAGATCAGCTGATTTCCTTCATCCGTGAAATGGGTCGTGGGCCGTGGGTTCGGGTGCCGGAAAAACAACCACCGGAGGTAGCGCGAAAGCGCGGATGCGTGGACCCGCGCTCGTACCCACGCGATGCACTGAACCGGTAAGGCTCCACGGAGTAGGAGGAGGAAGAGGAAGGGAAGGAGCTGGAGGAGCAGTGCAATACGATACGATTTCCCGTCCGAGCCGCAATCGATCGTGTCGCCACCGCACGGTTTTTGGCCTCTGGCTTTTGGGGGTGAGACAGCCGAAGGCAAGGGAGGTGGGAAAAGTGAGCCACCGAAGCGACCTTGCCCTCTTAAAGTGCGTTGAACTGGAGCAGAAGAACAGCTGACGATCGAGGTGAAAATCTGGCCAGCCTGGGAAAACGGACCGGTAGGAAAAATGCCAACAAAAATTATGCAATACCAATTTCTGAACTTCAGATTGTATCTTCATTCATCTTTGTTCAGCAAATTATGTACTTTGATTATATTTCCTTTTGAATTTTATACGATTTGCCTCAGTTTTTTAACTATGCACTTTAAATTTATTTCTTTTTGAGTTTTTTACGACTTATCTAAATTTTTTTGTCTCTCCTACACTTTCATCTTAATTTTTTTCGATATTTCACTCAACTCGGTTAGCCGGTTTTGATTCTTCGTTGTATGGATTAAAGCAAACATTTTACAGCGCAAGGAAATATTATTCAATGTGTTTATGCCATTAAAATTTAATTCCTTTTACTATTTATTTGATTTAATTTGTTTTCTTCGATTTAAAAAATATAAATTTAGCAAACAACGTGTTTGAAGAACCTTGTTTTAAATCCATGAAAAGGTTAGCACCTTTTGAATCTTAGTTGCATTGACTAAAACAAACATTCTAAAGCGAGAGGAAACGTTATTTTAATGAAAAAGAAAAGAAACCCCTCGAGTAACCAGGCCATCAACATAACATTTCCCTTTTGCCCACCTGGCGAACAGTTTGCCACACTTAAGTCGTAAGCGCGCGTTGCAACATCACTTCCATTCGTCAGTGCCACCGGAGCTTTCTGCCCACCGGCACCTATACCCTCTAGGCCGAGATTTTCTGAAGATTCGTTGCGCGCCTAAAGTTGCCAAAAAAAAACCCCTCGAAGCACGCAGGTCCAGATCACGGGGAGAAAGAAGGGTGAGCGAGCCAAGTGCAGTGAGAAGCAATAGTACAACACTCACAAAAAAAACCCAACCCGTTGTGTGACCTTCACTGGAGATTGCTTAAGGCTCAGGTCTCAGTCAGGAAAGACTGGGCAGAAAAAAGTGTATCTACATCAATTCCCCCCGAAAAGGCTGAAACCAAGCGAAATTACCTCGAAAACGTACGTTGAACCGGCGTTCGCCTATGGATGGTAAAAGCAGCATAAAAGTGAATTGAACCTCGAGCCACAAAAATGCCGGACTGCTCGCGAGATGAGGGCATGAGGGATGTTGTTTCGCTTGGAACAACAAGATGTAAGAGAGAAAGGCAGAAGGGGAGAGGGAAAGGTGGCCAAAACTGTGCCATTGTGTTAGTAGTTGCAATGACTCCGCCGATGGAGTAGCCATTACTGCTTGTGGTCTTTTTCGGGGGGTGTTTTATTTTTTTGGCAAGTTCCCACCAAAATTGGGCAGCTATTTTTGGAGTTTGTAGCAGTGGTGAAGTGATGTGTTTTTTATGGTGGTCAACGTTGACCATGTTCGCACACAGGTACACACAGGCGTTTCCTCACCAACGAGCTCGGCTGGTGGAAACCGGTTGTGCTGCTGGCGGTTGGAAAATTGGGCAACATCCTGGCGGCTGGTGGCCATTTCGTGTACCGAAACCCTCCCCAACATGGGATGTCTATTGTGATGCATCATGATCTCGCGATTGAACCTCTCGCCTATTGAGGCGGTTACGTCGGTTAGCGTGGAAAGGGAAACGGAAAGGAACGCAAAACAATAATAAAAAAACACCGAAAACAGTTTCGAGAGGCTGTTGTTTTGTTGTCCGCCGGTCAGTTTCCTTTCGGCAATCGACACAAATTTTCGTAACGAACGCAGGAGCAACGGAAAAAAATAAGCTACGATTTTCCGTCCCCCGAAGCGGTCATCTCAGGGGTTCATGGAGAAGAGAATAAAAAAGCGAACGAAACCGGGCGGAAATGTCGCCATCACGCCGATCCGTGCTCTAACACCTGAGGTGGTGAGATGAAATGAAAAACTGAAGAAGAAAAAACCGTAGAAAAGGTGAACCAGTGGAATGGAAAAACTAAACATTCGTCACCAGACTAGAACTTTTCGCTAGGGTCTTAATTGACGTCTATGTGCGGAATTTTCATGAGCCACATTTCCACCTCGAACGGTTATGCGCTGATGAAGGGATCCGATTATGTTCAGAGCGCCTGGGATTCTGCAGAACTCTTCGGTTATTCTTACCCTTTTTTGAACCTCTTCGAACGATGGACTGCGTGTCAACGCTGTCGGATTGGTTTGACAGTTCGAGTGGAAGATTGAGTAAGGTTGAAACGGTCCGGGGAGCAACATGTCAGGGTTCGCTTAAGTCCGTACATTTTTGTTTCATTTTGATATTTTTATCAAGTTTTCGCATTGCATTTGCAAAACCGGGAAGACCAAAATCGAAGAAAATGCGACACTTTGCGAAATTGCCAACACGAGTTCACGAAACTCCAAAAGAATCTTGGGTGTTTCGAGAGTTGTGGAAGGAAATGTAACGATTATTGCCTCCCGTCGGAAGGTTGGTTCCATTAAACGAAGCACATCTTCAGCACATTAAAACGCTTCCCGGTATCGTGTCCCCAAGGGAAGGATCTTCCCTCGCCGTGTGCGAGAAAATCCACCCAACGCTACGTACACTCATGATCATTCGCCATCATAATCATACTGATCGACAGCGATGAAACTTCCTGCCAATGGAGCACTCCATTCTGCCCATTCCCGTGCCGAACCGGTTGTGAGAAAATGGAAAATGGACAGGTACGGGACGGATAAGTGACCGAAGCCGACGAGACCTGTGCTCCAGACGCACTCCACTATGTCGTTCGAGAGGAGGGCACACAAGATGGGCTTTTAAACCGCCCATTTGGAGTCGGCTGGTTCGCGACGATGTGCAGCTGGTTCTTCTGCACAACTGACGAACGACATCAGGAAGTTGGCTCCGGTTGGAACTCGTTCTGGAGGCGGGCAACATCCTCGGGTAATTTAGTGCGGCGGTGGAGCGCAGAAAGGCTGAAAATCGCCCCAGAAACCGGATTCAAGCTTGGTGGAGGGGTGGCCCAGGGTTTTATTGGAGGGGGAAGTGAAACCATCTTTCCCGGATGGAGGCTCGATCGTACCGGCGCGAAGGACAGGCGTGACAGAACGCCTGGAAGACTTCAGTCTGGAGTTCGGTGTTCGTACGTGCGCCGTGTGGAAGCGCGAGTGCAAGAATGCAATCCCCATCCCCATCGGTGCAGTCAATTGCAGCCGGATGGCGGAGCATTCTTGAAAGCAGAAGACGAAGAAACGTAAGGATGTTACCACAGAGCTTTCCGGCCTTCTCCGGGCCGATGTTTCTTCCTCGCGAATGGAGATGATAATCTGCTCCGTAGCGCTAGAAGGGATGCATTTTTCTTGCATTTTCCTCCAACTCCAACCACCGACCGACCATCCGTTCCCCGATTTTAAATGACTGCATGCGCTCGTCGAGGATGCAGGAGAGTAATTTACGGCTTCTTTGTCTTTCCCTTTCGATGTCTCGTGACTTCCGCGGAACGCGTCGTGTTCTACGGCGTCGCTGCGGCGAAGGCTTTTCTCCGGGTTTCCCTTTCTACCGGTTTGTTCCGTGGCGTTGCCATCGTTCGCCACAGCGGAAGTGGGACGAATGGAACGAGTGGAATCGTACCTATTAGATTGCTTATTACTCAACGCTACCGCTGGTGTCGGTTGCGATCAGGTCTGTGCTGTTTTACGTGATCGTCTGCAAGGGCCAGTGTCATTTGCTTCACAGAAGCTGCCCTTTGATATTTAGCTGTCTGGGTTAGAAAAGTCAGTGGCTGCTCGTGGAATTAAAGATGAAGCTGTTGAGTGTCTTACCGTTCCTCTGACGTACTGGGTTTGTGGCAAAGTCCAACTATAAATATCCTCATGATTCATAAAAAAAACATCTCATTATCAAAACGATTTTTCTTAAGATGTTGGGTTACTGTGATAGAAGTTTTTTAAGAATAACAAACCAATTTTTTTACAAACTTAACAAGAATCTAAATTTCTTCATGCATGTAATTCCGTGTTCAAGTTCAAAATAATCTCGTGTTGAAAACAGCATAATCGTTGTTGCAGTTCGAATTTGACAGGTGCAACATTGCGCCACTTCACAAGCCTACGGTAAGTGGCCAGCATTTCCCCATTCTAATTAACACTTTTATGTTGAAGGTTGCGGCACGTGGCGCAATGACTAGGCCGAAGCAGCATCCCGAAGTCTAACCGTTAGAGCGCTTGAAATTTAATGCTTGTGAACTGGGAATTTTCAAAAACATATTTCAGACGACCTTGTCACTTGTTTGAGTGGTACACGTGTGTTGATTTGTTTGACCCGAACAGGTAATGGGGAATGTAAGGAATTAGAAAAACATCGTTGCTTATAAATGCTGCGCTTTTTTTCTGTTTACCATAGGTGTTGTAATTTAATCGCGCTTGGTTTTGTTCTGACCTTCCTAAACGATAACAATTTTCGAACAGGGGGAGAAAATTTCCGCGTTGAGATATGAGGTGTCAGAACATAAAATGGTAGGGCGAGCAAATGGCCTTCCCGACGAACAAGTGAGCCTCTTTAATTTTGACGCAAGATCTTTAAATAGAACAGTTCAAAGTGTAAATATCGTTACACCGCATTTTTTGTACGGCGTGTTTCGTCGCGTTGCTTCCGCGTTCGGAATACCATTTTTAATTACCAGATGACAATTTTTATGCATCAATTTTGAGGGTTTTCTTTCCGTTCAGATAAGATTTTCAGAATAAGAAGAAACGTTAAAATTATGGCGTACCGTTTCGGTAAGCGCACTATTATTAACAGCAAATATTTGAGTACGGTATTGTGAGATCGTGTTGAAAAATAAAATTTTCTTTGTCAGAAGTGGGATTCGAACCCACGCCTTCAGAGAAGACTACGACCTGAACGTAGCGCCTTAGACCGCTCGGCCATCCTGACTTGTTGAGTGGGGTGAGCATATTGCCGTGCCGGTTACGATTAGCGCGTAACGCCACATACTCAACAAGCGCTTCCAACATCGATGCTGCTGAGTAATCAGCAAGTGGCTAAGGTGTTCGAGACCATAGCGCCCTCAAACATGATAGAGAGAGAGAGAAAGAGTGAGGCGTCACACTATCCACGATGCTGATGGCGATGGTGATGACGAAGATGCGATAAGCCAGGCCGCGGGCCAACCGAATGGGCACAAAATCTAAGCCAAGGTTTGAACTACTTCTGGCGTGAGCAAACACGCGCCGCCGCTCGTGATTCTAGATAAGAGTTCCAGGAGCACGTCCATTGCGAGGTCTCGGTGTGGGCAGAAGAGTGTTGCGAAACGGCTCCCCGAACGGTTGGGTGTCAAGAAGCTCTGGGAGTAACGACGTGCGGCTATGACTAGGCCCATCGGAAGCTTCAGCAACACACGGTGCGTTATCTACGTCCGAAGGAATCGCTCAAACCCTTCCGGCGCCCTTCGAGCATACTTTCCGCCGATGGCATGAAGGAAGTAAACTAAGACACGGTGTGCGTTGCTCAATCATAACCATATATATATCCGGCCCCTCTTTCCGTCGTCCGGAGAGGTCTCTTGGTTCTTATCACTCAACAATGCCGATCGAGGCGGCCCTCAGCATGATAAGTCGGAGGTTGCAGCAGCTCCGTCACGTACACAATGGTGTCTGAATCAACAGATGGTTGGAAAGTTGGGTGTCTCTGGGGAATGTTCATGTGAATCGGGGGAAGAGTGAGCTGTCAACATTAATGTTAACATGCTGCCTCCGATGTTGTGGGCCCTGAATTTATGTACAGGTGTTTGAGGATGTCTTGATAAAGAGTCATTTTTGCATTGACAAATAATTCGTCCGAGTTTCTATTATTGTATATATTTTCTTCTTGGTAATTTCGTATAACAGATAATTTATCGAAACGAACCGAAATCACCTAGTCGGTCAGCGATGCTTTTGATTGTTGAGTCCAATATTATTAAAAAATCATCCTTTTTCGCTTACTTTTCGTTGCGCTCCTTCCAAAGATATCGAAATAATTGTACTCTTACCTAAAACGAAAAAGAAGACAGAATAAAATAATTAATATTTATGGGAAAAGAGTGTTGTGTGGCAGCAAGATTATTCTCAATTATTGTAAGCTAGGTAGTTCGTCTATGTTCAAAGAATCGTTTATTTAATTTAATCAACCCTTAAAACAAACACCATTAGAATATTACGGAGAAACATAACCAATTGTGAAGAAAGAAAATCATCATAAACCTACCCTACCTAAACCGTGCTTCTTACTTACTTTGGCATTTAGTGTGGGCTGTCTTTTATTTTCTTCTTCTAATGATGGAAGATTATTATAGATTTGATTCTTGTTTATATCCCGGCTTTTATAAATAAAATATGTATTACCGCCCCCGGGTGGACTCGAACCACCAACCTTTCGGTTAACAGCCGAACGCGCTAATCGATTGCGCCACGAAGGCTGGTTGTTTACTCAGGGAAGTATAAGGATTTTGGCAACGAGTTTTTTTTACGATTAGCGTTTCGCTTAACACTTAGAAAAATAATGACAAGATATACTTTAAAGTGCAAGATTAACGTGCAGTTTTGAAGAAGCTGTGTATTTTGCGATTTATTGCGAATAAATTGCGTAATGGTACATTTCAGACGTGGAAACACCGTGGTCGACTAAATCGAAATGTCAGTTACTACTCATTAAATCTGCCCTGCCAAGAAGAAAACGAACAGTGGTGGGAGTGTGCAATAAATTTAACCAAACTATCCCCATGACCTCAAAAAACAACCGTTCAAAAATAGACGCATGCACATTTCCGTGGCAAAAAATGGATTCACTCTATCTCTCTCTCTACTAGCTGATGCAGTCCTGGCAGTTTCCTGCAGTAAAGTTTTTCTTCGCACCCACTACACCGGCTTCAAGTATGGAGGAAGATTTCCACCGATGCTTTCCTGCAACTTACACCCGATCAGCCGATCTCCACTGGCGAAGCGTAACTCCGGTAGCGCAGGCCGTCGCGAAAGGCAGAAACCGAAATGAGAAAGCCAAAGTAAAAGTGAAACGATGCAACGGCAAAATGCGGGGCAGTGCGGTAGCTGCAGCGCTAATCGTTAGATGCAGCAGCTGGTGCATATACGCTGGCATGGAAGAAAGTGGCGCGACGATGCGGGCTCGGGGCGGAAAAAGACCATCCAGAAACTAGGCCATTAGAAAACCACCGTGTGCATCAATTGCATCGCGCTGAAACGCTAGCGAACGACCGTTGTTCGTTGCCTCGAGTCGGTTAATAAGGGTCGGGCGGAACGGAACTCCCGCCAAATAGACGCTCCAAACCCAAGATCTTTAACGGTGCATCTATATTCTATACTTTTAAAACGGTTATTGAATGTTATGAAACAAAACATTAGGAGAATAAGAATGATGATCGATCCAAGGTAGATAGTAGAATTTTTAAGCTCAAAGAGATATCTGCAGTTTGTTTTTTCTTATCTTATTTTGTTGGTCTATAATTTACTTTACATTAACTACTACGGTAATTTACAAGTAATCTTTCTCATGTATTATTTCTCATCTTTTAAACATTTCAAAACCTTTGCACACTATTTCAAAAATACACTTTCAAAAACTAACATACGCAAGCAGATTTACACTGATTTGCTGAAAAACTAGATGACCGTGAAAGGGAAAGAAGATTTTCCGGTTTGCGTGTATGGAATATGGCTTCGCTCGGTAAGGTGAAACGTCGGACAGGCTCATCTTCTTTTTCTTCGCTCGATCCGGTTTTCAGCGGAAACGTGCCTCTCCTTAGTTCCCCTTGACCCACTCCCTCCTAATGGTCGCTTACCTTTTGATGGTAATGCTTCTGTAATGTTTGTTTGTGTGTGCATGTGTTCATAGAGAAACATTCCGGTTCCTATCCGCTTTCCTGCCACTCTCGATAGGCTGCTTTTGGATGGGATACATTTTTCCTCCGTCTATTTTTCTTCTATTTCACCCCCACATCCGCCTTCCTCGTCTGATGTGCTATGGGAGGAGTGTTGCTAAATTATCCCGGGGTAACTGCAGGGTTGGATGCGACGACGATGGTGACGACGACATCGGGCGGCTACCGTGGTTTGCAGTTTGAAATCGAAAATGAGGCCGACCATTCCCGGGCCCGCGCTGTCATCCGACCAACGATTTCCACCGGCTTCGGTTGCGGTTTCGATTTCATTTCAGGTCTACATTTCCGCCGGGACATGCGCCTGACTGGGCTGGGGGGTTTGGTAAGGGTGGGCGGTCTATCCCTCTCATAGAGGGGAGATGGAAAAGCGCATATCTAATTTCTCGGAAGCACTCCAAACCGAGCTGAGCCGGAGAAAGGGAGGCGAAAGAAAATTTCGCCATCGGCGCATGGAAATAGACTCTTGAAAATGTTTTGTAATTCCAAACTCAAACAAGCGGCACGAACATGTCCTGCGGGTGCACGAAACAATATCAGCTCCGGTAACAAGGATCGGTTCTTTATTCCGGGAAAATCCCACAACATGCAACCTCCAAGCTTAGCGTTGGCTGTGCTCCCGTGGCTTACGCAGCATATCGAGAGATAATTTTCATATCCGAATGAACATGTCCCGTGTTTTTGTCCAATCCATCGGCCCGGCACGATGACGGTGTGTTGGGATTAGAGTGTGTGTGTGTGTGTTCTACTGGGGGATGATGTTGGCCAAAATGTTATGCTAAAATGCCAAACAGAATCCCCATTCTCGGTAAAGCCCATTTGCGTAGCGTACCCTAAAGCCCGGAAGCTAATGAGACATTACTGGTTCAAAGTACGATTTTTCGATGCTGCTAAACATAATATTGGTCACGTGTGCTTGCGGTTTGATGCCAACTCATAATGTTGTTCGTGTAAAAACCACGTGGTGGGAATTGACAGATCATTGTGGATTTAAGACTGAGTTTTCCAAACAAGAAGTAAAATTGTACACACTTTCTTCAATGCAGTGGGAAAATATGCGAAAAGATTCCCTTTCCAACATCGCAATTGCAGGTAGACACGTGCATAGCTACGTTACTAAATCTTACGCTCATTGAACACGCTTCTCACTGATAAGAGATAAGTTGATTCGATTTCCCTACACGCTAGCAGTGTTTTCTATTTTGCAGCCTTGCCCATCCGGACAAACCTCTCCCCGGTTGCTATTGAAAGTGAATAAATTTCATTTCCCGTTCAGTGGGCAGAAGCTTTGCCGAGCGTTTCGCTTGGGTTGGACTGGCTTGAAGCAGCTTGTTTTGCTTTCTCTTCGTTTACTACATATAACTTGCACAAATTATTTTAAAATTAATTCATTCTAACGTATTCCTGTGGGAAAACTTCCTACGTGACACAAAAAAAAAAAATTAAAGTGATCCTAATTATTGGAGGTGATGATAACGACATGCCCTTGACAACTGATTGGGTTCTGCTTTCAAATTATCTAACGGTTTTCAAGCGGCCTTCGTGGCGCAATCGGTTAGCGCGTTCGGCTGTTAACCGAAAGGTTGGTGGTTCGAGTCCACCCGGGGGCGGGAAAATCTTTTTTTATTGAAATTTTTCCGCGATTTTGATGAATCGAAACATTGAAGCAAGGATGATTGTTAGCCCAAACGCATAACGCCTCTTACGGCGTATGAGAGACAAAATCAGGAATTAATATTTTTTCGTTTGTTTCATGTTTGTTATACAATTTGTACTTTTCTGTGCAATTAGATACCTATTGTCTTCAGCTTTCTTGAATTTGTATGGAACAATTATTTTTTTGTCCATATAATCTGCGTAATGACAATGTGAATAGCAAGATTACATTGAATTGTCTTCGCTTATTTTTTGTTATTCTCGTCGGAAGTGGTTTTTTTTTATGTTCTAATTAAAATTAAGGTATTAGAGATGGTGACCATCACCGATGCAAGCGATAGTATTCTAGGTTTTTCAATAGAATGTAGTTATCTTTCTAGCTTAAGCATCCGATGATGAATGGAGTATGCAAATCACAGTTCCGCCGGTGAGGATTTGCGCAATGTTTTCACACGATTTGGAAGGTGGATGTAAGAGAGAGGAAAAAACGGTTTGCCAACCATGCGTACGACTCCGAGCGGGTTGCACTGGGAATTTGCCCCGGTTTTTCATACGCCCCATCGTCGATGCGTACGGATACGGTATGTTTAATGGGACGTATCTAAAGATTGAGGAATTCATCTCATTAAATCGTTAGCTTGTAAACATAGAGCCACATAAGAATAGCTTCGAGGGTGGTCTTGCGCGATAACTACACTAGGGACACGGGTTTCTTTTCACTTTCTTGCGGGCCATTTCGGTGTATAATAGGTGTTTTCCACTGTGCAATAGAAACATGTTTTATCTTTTCGCATAGATTTCTCTTCTGTTGGAGAAGCTTACGGAAACCGTTGCGAGTGCGACTGAGCTGCAGTGAAAATTATCATTAATTAAAACCACTCTTGCTAACGACCAATAGATGGATGAAAGGTGCTTCTTCATGCCGCATGAACAACATGTCAAGACTAATGATTCAAAACAGATTTTCAATTGTATTTTGCAACAATGAAAAATGATAAAGTTGGCAATATCCCTGCAAAGTAAACCTTTTCAAATGTATTTATTGTCATGTTATTTAATAGACAATTGAAATTTTATAAATTATTGTAAACAAAATAGTACACGGTACTTTTGTTTTCCGCACTTGAAATAAACTCGAAGAATATGTTAAGCTCCGGCGAACCTTGACTCCGATCGATTCTACACTATCATTTTCCTTCGAATTGCCTGCACTTGTAATCTTCCCGTATATGCAAAGTAACCTTCACGCCCAACGCCTCACTTCAAGAATGATGAGTGGTCTAGTTAAATAAAGAGATCCTAAGGGCGAAACCGGATGCCAGAGATCAGCTTCATACTGATCCTTACTCCGTTTCCCAGACCCGGTTTGACCTTAGGATGGCACAGAAATGATTACCATGCCAGGGTAAACATTTTTCTTCAGTACGATGGGATGCACGGTAATCTTTATTCTAGATTTACGACGTCTACATACAAGAACAGAGCAAGGTACGTACACCATGTACTGATATGCATAAATATCACCTCTTCCTCATACTTAACTAAGGACGTAGAAGGAGAGAAAAAGGGTGGGCTCGAGCGCATGCCATCCTCAATGCTACCTCAGCTAAAACTGACTCACACAGGAAGTTCCTCCCTGTGAACTCCATTCCACCGTGGCCCCTTAACCGTATTAACCCTTTCCGCAGCTAGTGTTGATGCGATCGTTACACAGTTGATTAATGAGAAGACGCACTGTGCCCACAACAACAGGACTTGATCGGTCATTGAAAGAGTTATTGCCTGAAGAAGCTTTTGCGATGCACCACGACAAGTGTGACTAATGAGTAATGATTGGGAGCAGTACAGGAAGAATACATTATTCAGTGCAGCCCTCAGTTAAGATATTGAACATCATAAATAATGCAAATGCAGTTTTTGAAGCAATATAAAAACACTACAACACCTTCATGTAAAATATTGAGAAAAAAAACGACGCAAAATAATCGTGGAAACTCTGCCACAGTTTCTCTTAAACCTTTTCTTCTATATCTCACTTTTTGAAGCTACTTGGTGATTGATGTTAAGTATAATTGAGAAGGGAAGTGCAATGATCAGCACAAAACACAACTACGAAATAAGTATTGCATCGCACCGGTTGAATCCTTGAAAATGGTTGCGTCGTAATGTATCTGCGGCACGTTAACATTTGGATGGTTTGGTGACATTGAACCAAACATGTGGTACGAAAACAACAGCTTAGGAAATTGCATTAGACGTTGCGCGATGTGAAAGATTTTAGACTAGATTTTCATCTGATGGATATCATTTTTGGCCGGGTATTATTTTACACTTTTTACATGCATTTTGATAGCTCCCATCAAAAAATTGTCTTACTAATCAACCCACGTCCCAAAATATTAAAAACAAATCTGGACACACAATCCGTTTGTTTACCAGCGTGAAACGGAAATTCCTCGCTCGACGGCCACCGCGACCGTTTTCTGTGTCAATGCCATGTTTGACGTTTCGCCGTGCATTAGGCAAACTTCGCGTTGGTTGGCGCGGACCAAACGACAGGTGGCGAGAAGTGGTGTGTGGCTTGGCAGTGTGGTCGGCTTTTGCTGGTTTTGTTTTGTCGTGTTATGGTTTCCCCACATTACACATTTTGTTGTTTGCTCGCCTTCATTCGGCCATGCTGGCGGGCGATCAAAATGGCGTTTGTTTTGGTTTGGGACTCCCGATCGACAAACAAAGTTGACGGTTCCTTTTCCTGCCCCTCTCTGTTTGTGTTTGGTCACAAAAAAAAGTATAAAGTAGTTTATGCCCGATCGCAAACGCTACCTGTGTGAGAATTTTCACAACAGTTCCCAAGATGGAGGAGTTGCGTTTGGCGAGCGATTAAGGGTCCCGATTTGAACGGGGTGGCGATCGAAAGTGAGGCGCACGATTTGTACCGACTCGATTGATAGTTTAGTGCATCCGTGCGTGCTTGGGTGCGTGCGTATGTGTGTATTACGGAGACTTCCCTCGACTTGGACGCGGTTCGGATCAATTTGGTTCCCGGGGGGTGCGAGCGACGATGGGTGTGCGGTGTGGACGGCACAAGGTGACGGCGCGTGAGTCAATTTGTAGTACACACGGAGGCAGTGTTTTGGCGTTTTGTTTGGCCTGCGGCATTTGATTGCTACCGGCTGCGTGAACGCCATACTTAACCGCCATCATTGCGCTGTGGGGTTTTCAACCCATTTTACTTGCGTTTTTTTTGTTGCTGTTGTTTTGCTTCCTCCATGGCTGCTTCACCTCTTGTGTGCTGCCGCGAGAATGATGTAACACTTAATATTAGGCCTACCGGGCTGGCCCAAATAAACATCGGCAAAGAGGGAGCAAAACCTTCGCAATGATGGTTCGATTGGAAATTTCCGTTGGACCGGATTTTTTTCTTCTATTTTATGCTGAAGAACATAAGAAGAGCGGAACATTTAAATTGCGTCGTCTCTCATCGATGCGCTTCGCTAGGCAAACAGACGGAATAATGAATGATAATTTGGGAGCCCTTAAGGTGTATCTTGGATGTTTGGTTCTTTCGCTCAATACTTTCGTCTGATCATCTTTAAATTCAGTTGATTTAAAGTTATGCAGTCTCGTGCATGATTTGTTGAGACTATTGTTGTTCTTTTAAGCTACAAGACTCGGCAAGGACGAGAAACTTTTCGTACAAAGAGAGCAAAGGATCAATATAAGAAACAAAAATGTTTTAAAGTCATAAAGTCATTTATCTAAAGGTAGAATACAGTTCAATCAACAAACAGAAACAAAAACTTGTAAAATTTCTGAAAATCGACTGTGATTTTAGATTTTCTCTTCCAGTTTGACACATCCTGTCCACCAACATAATGTTGAAATACATTTAAAAGTGCCCAAAATACCCACCTCCAGCACGCCGAAAATAAATTCTCGTTAGTGATAGCCTCATTTTCTCGCTCGGTTTCGGTTGATTGGTTTTTAATCATCGACCTACCATTTCCTTTGAGGTACCATTTGCCTTACTTGAAAACTACGCCCAGCGCCTTCAAAGTAAACTGTCGACAAATAAAAACCTTGTCCTTCTCCGTTGCTGACCAGTATATTTTCCTATCGGAATAAAAGCAAAGACATTGATTCAAACCAAACATAATGTGGGCCTCGCCCAAAGTCGAAGGCGTTGTAGTTTGGGCACAAAGAAAAAGCGAATGGGCAAACCGTTGAATGAATGTGATAATATGGCTCACCGAAGCTATACTAACCTTTCACATCATCCCTTAATCGATCATCAGCGATTCACGCACTCGTTCGCACGAACGCCGGTCCGGTCGAAACCCCGCGCCAACCAATTAATTATTTATGAATGAGATAATCTTCGCCGGACGGCCTTCTCCTGGGATTTTTCTTTTCTGATTGGTCTTGCTGGGCTTCCACACACATGCATATCGTTTGCTGCACTTTCGATGGTGCGTACATTTCTTGCTTACGTCTTTTTCCAAGCTGCTTGTTGAATCAATGGCAAAATACGTACCACCTTCGGATAGGTGGAAGTAGGATTATCGTAGCTTCATGTCTTCACCACCCCAAGGAGGTGAGAATTTCGGAGTCCAATGCACAGAAAAAACGACGGCCCGTCCAGGGCAGAGGGAGCCCAATGTGAATAAAAAGTAATATTTTACAACCAGTGCAACTATTTTCGCCAATTACCGCGCAACACAGGAAGGGATTGGATGGAAAAGCACGTTCAACGGAATGGAAATGAGGATGCGATTTATGTTTCGTTTTTGTTCTTATTTTTTAATCTCGTTTAGCTCCCGCAGTGTGCATCTGTATGTGTCTGCAGCACGATGGCAAACATATTATGCAACTGTTAATGGACTCTTGATTCGTGAATTACAATTTTGCTCACAAGTGCGCTTTACTCTTAAAAAACAAACAAAAATGTTAAAGCCTACATTTGGATAACGATGTCCACTTTACCCGTTTTTCACGTTTTACGACCAGTTTCTTAATGGAGTCTGCTTTGCAGGCTTTGGGCTTGTGGACCGTGGGCTTAAAGAAAAATCAAAACTCAAATCAAGACTCGACCGTTATCAGAGAGCGATGGGCAATTATCAGCTCCCGCGGGGCGAGTTGCAATAGCTTCGGTTTACATTTCCGGACCTTGACTGACATTTCCCCGTACCGTCGGTGCGCGTTGCAGTCGGTGCTAAATGGTGGCCAGCGTCTCGAAGGCGTTGCCCGCCGGTAAGACGTGGGAAAGAAAGGGAGCTCAACAGCTTAGCCTGAAGTGGAGCCGCGTGCAATGGCACATATCTTCCGGCGTGCAGCGGTCGTTGCATTCGGTTGTTGCGTTGCTCGATAGGTGTCAACAATCAATATCCATCCCCTCTGCCCTTCGGCCGACCGCTTCCGCAGCCCTCCGCGGGCAATGGCGACGTTCTTATGCCGGATTGCATCACGCGCTTCCATTGCGTTGGTCAATACCTTTATTTTTATTATCATCATTCATGCTGTTCCTTCGAGTAATCCAACCGATCGGAGACAGCGTCGATGTACACAACCACCACTGCCACCGCCAGACACCGCGCCGGTTGGCAGGAACAAGGGACAACTTCACATACGCATAAGTTATCTCCGGTGGCCTAGATTTTATTATACGCAACGTCGCCGATTGGCCTCGAACCGGACCGGAGGTGGCGTTCCGCGGTGAAGCATGGAGGGTGTTTGGGAAGCCCCGCGAGACATGTCGGTTGTTTTCGTGACAGATAAAACACAAAAACAAAACGGAAATGGAGTTGAAACTTTGCCGGAAGCTTGAAAAGCAAGGGGTTTAGCAATTTTCAACGGCAAGAAACTGTGTGTGCAGTTCATCAACATCGCTTCTGGTAAAATAAAACTGTGTGTTAATTAAACAGTAATTAGATTCGTCTTAATTTTGTTAAAAACACTTTAATAAGTTTGTACATACTTGATCTTAGTTAAAATGTATAAATAAATTCATGGCACTGCAAGAGATAATGTGAACGACGTTAGCTGCACATTTAATTTCTGAGCCACATCCAACAGTCCATTCTGTAAAAGATGGTTGTTTGGCACATGGAAACCCCACGTTTTATCGCCCGTCTAGACTCTAGACTCTCAACATTGCTCAGTCGTTTGTCTAGGAGTGATTGAGCAGACCAGAGGAAGCTTAAAATGAAATATCTTGTAATCAAAAGCTAACGTTCGAGATGCTCAGAGAGATATAGCTCTTGAGACAAATTAAAGCAAACAAAAATAATCCATTTTTGATGATGGATATTTCTTTGAAATTTTAATTGATATTTCGTTGAGCCGAGGGTATTATTCTCTGTAGTAAATATAGTATAACTGGCAAATTTTTATGCAGGTGTGTTTAATTTGAGAAAATGGATCGAAGACTGAATTGCTTCAGTTGAGTGAACTCTAACCGTAAAAGAAAATTTATTCACTTAAGCATTTATTGGATATCGAACATTTATGGCGCAATTCCAGTAGATATTTAAACTATTATTGTTCGTTATTCATAAGATAGAAATACAAGAATCGTCTATTAGAGGGTCATGAAAATTCATCGGGTATGTAAAAAAGAAAACAAACAAGAGCTGTACGAGTTAAACCAATGCACTTTTCCTATAAAATAAGAACTGCGAAACTTTGTTGGATTATTTCATTCGGAAATGTTCCAATTTGCATTCCTCCGTCTTAAATAATTTTGTTCTATTTTTTATACCTTTTTACCACCGACAAAACAACAATTCATTTTCCGAGCGAAAATTAAATTGCTCATCCATCAATTTACTGCAGTTGTTATGCCCTCTAGATTTTCACAATTCCGGTCTGTTGAATTATTGATTCTTGTCTTCCGATCCAATGCGAAGAAAATGGTCGCGCCTGCCGTGATGGTTTATTTTGCTCGCCCATTTTATTTTTCGACACCGAATCCAAACGCTACGAAAAACAGCTCACGTATGGACCCTGTGCGACTTTTGGTCCGTTCGGGCCAGCTAGACGAGGCCTTAGTGTGGGCAAAGGCAGAGCAGGAACGCGTTGAAGAGGCGTTGAGCGCCAGTGGATGTAGAAACTTTTGATAAATTTAATTACTGGAACTTTCATGTTCCGTCTGCCATCGTGGTTTGGGTGCCGTAAAGGCAGACACATTTTTCGGAACGATACTATAGATGAGCCTCTTTTTTAGATTTAGATCCGTTTTTCGATAGTTTACTAGCAGTCTTTTAAGAGAAAATCATTTTTAATTCCTAAAACACATTAAAAAGACCTACAATCAGTATCAATGTAATATGAAATTAGCAATATTACACAAACCCAAAGTCATTCAGGAACGGCAGGAAAATGCTACCCGAAAATCCCTCGGGATGGAGTATCGAAAAATTGCATAAAATAAAAATCCTTCAACCATGAATACACTGACAATGCCGATAAACCCAAGCACAAAGTTGAGCAGCGAACGGGAAAATTACCAGGGAAAAGCTCGTCCTCATTTTCCGTTTACCACTCCAACTCGTAATAAGCTTTCTCTTCTTCGTCGGTAATGTGGTGCAGGTCTGGATGATTATGGGAAATGCTTTTGTATGTGTGTGTTTGTGTTGTGTTTTTGTGTCCTCGTTGCAGTCCAAGTCATTTTCAGAAGCAAATCTTGGGAATACGGTTTCGGAAAAGGGGTAGCCTGTTGTGTCTGAGTTTCCACGCCGCACAAGCACGGAACAAAATCACAGGCAAATCTTGTGCTGTGGCTCCAGATCCCCAGGTTTGGCTCCCGATCCCAGTGTTGCAGGATTTGTCGGTTGAACCGGGACGAAAAGAATCGTTGCACGATGAATAGGACCGTGGGAAAAGTCCCCGGGAAAATTCGGGGTTGGAGGTAAAAGGTCCACAACAAACCATCCACATCGGGCGACAGGGTTGAGTTCCGTTGTGTGGAATATTGGGTGAAGCGGAGTGGTTTCGGTGGGGAAAATCCGATCTGTAGCAAAAGTAAGTGTAAGAAGGAGAGAGTGGGGGGGTGGAGGCATGCAGGTCGGAGTCCGCAAGAGAGCGGAAAGAAGGTTAATGCACCCCTAAAAAATTGAAACGTCTCCTCCGAATTTCGGTTGCATGGCTCGACTGTTGTTTGAAGGACGAATGGACGAAGGAAACTGGAACGTATCCTTGCTCGGGAACTGCGAACAACAGGATACTTTCGTAGCGGAACGTGAGGCCGGGAAGTTGGTATAGTAATAAATGCTTCAACGGCAGCCAAGGATAACGGCAGCAAAGGCAGACGACGACGCCCAGGACGGTATCGGGATGATAAGGACCAAGAACCTTATCCGCCCCGCCTCAGCGCCGAATCGGGAAGGTCTGCGGGAGAAGGGTGGGGAGGGAAAACTTGCGGAACATCTTCACCGCGGGACACCGACGGCGGGACAGCTGTCGTTCCTTTTTCTCCTGGCAAGGAAACACCCGAGTAAATGTTTCATCCTTCCTTCAACGAAAATAGAATCAGGCGAGGAAAACTGAAAGATTCAACGGTACCGACGGCCCCCGCAACACCTTTTCCCCCCACCGGCACCGGCCGTCTGGGCGGGAGCAAGGAGTAACTTTCACTGGCAACAAACTCCCGGGGAAAGTCTGGGGAGAGTAAAAGCTTAAACGGAAGTCGTCCTTTTCTTTGGCTAAACTTTTGGACCAGACGCTCGTGGTTCATGCGGGGGTTTTCCAACCAGGTGGTAAGTTGGCGGGTAGCTCCGAAAATTGTGTGTCTAGTTAGCGTGAGCGAAAGGATGCCTCTTCCAAGCGTTCGCCTGGGGTGATGGAAGGAAAAGAAGGAGAGGCGTTTCGCGGCGTTGAGACGTCGGAAGCGAGATTACTCGACGGGTTGCGCGAAAGGAAAATTCGGCTCCGGATGGCGTCGGATTCAGTTGAACAAATGAACACAAATTGTCGGGATCATGGCGTACCGTTCAGGGTTTTTCGGGGGAGTTTAAGCGAGGGAAAGAGGCTGGTGGACGGACGGGGTAGGTTAGCTTGCGGATGTTTAACATCATAGTCGAACAGTGGGCTCGGATTTATGGCGTTTTGGAAATATTTTAAGTGCAAGTTTTAGGTAAAAATATATTTGGAAGA
Organism: Anopheles sinensis; assembly: GCA_000441895.2. NCBI lineage: Eukaryota > Metazoa > Arthropoda > Insecta > Diptera > Culicidae > Anopheles > Anopheles sinensis. The sequence goes on from KE525409.1 coordinate 1,094,262, forward strand.
AATGACTAATAATAAATTGCGGACAATGTTTATTAAAAAATATTACATGTTATACTTAGTCAATCAATTTGAATTTTTAACTCTTAACAGATATTTCACACATGTTTTGCTTGTCTTTAATTAATCAAACAGAACAAAGCTTATTGAGTCTTCCTTGAAAAGAAAATATTGATCTTGAAAGTGGTTCCAGCATAATTTTTATTAAAATCATAGTTTGAATTGAGGACTAAGTTTTACATTTTAGAAATTATAAACAAACCATGAAGGCTTTTGTTTTTAGAAGATTAAAAACTTACTTGAATTCCATCCAAAACTCTCAGACACCCAAGGCTGTTGGCGTTCAAATAATGAAGCGCATGTAAATTGCTGCATAAGAGGTGGTTTTTTGAAAGAAAATAAATAAATCTTCCCTGCACCAACGGAACAGCTCGCAAAACTCCAACCAAACTCCCACGCCTTCCGCCCGGGCGCCCTTCGGCGGAAAAGGAAAAACATTTGACGCTAGCGACGGGGAAAACTTTTCAACTTCAACGGGCCCGAGCCAAAACGGGCAGCGCGTTGCGGTAGTTGATTGAAAGCGAAACACTCCCGCCAGTTTTATGGGGTCCAACAACGTTCGCGTCTGGGGGGCTGTCGGGATCGAGGCGAATGGGGAGTTTGTTGGAGGTTTCTCATTTGTGTGTGTGTGCTCCGTGTCCGTGGTAAGGAGCATCAGCACGCGAGGTTATGTTGCCTGTGGGAAAACACCACAACGCAACGAGTCCCGAATAGAGTGTCGTGCCCAGGGTGGAGGTGTTCGGGAAAAGGGGATGGAGGACGCGGAGTGCACAATGCGGTCACTGTTCGCTCGTTCGCTGCAATCGTCGTTGGCGTCGCTGCTGTTGGTGTTGTTGGGAGCAGCCCAAAAGGACGACGCTCGAAGGACGAACCGAACCGAAAGCGTCTTGTAGCAAGTTTGGGAAACACTTTCCCACGACACTGGAAAGCGTTTTCCCTTTTCGGGCGGATGTACACGAACGGTTTGAATGAGGCAAGCTAGTGCTTTCCGACAGAAGATCATCGAAACAAATACAAACAGGCATCGCCGAGCACGGGCAACGCTGTTTATTTGGAACCCGGGAGAAAATGTAGTTAGAAAAGTTGACAGGGAAATTTCTTCCCCGACACGCCAGACGGCGGGTCATAGTTATCCTTACAAGGGAGCGGAAAAACATTCCCGCTTGCGGATGGCACGTTTGTGTCGCCGTTGTATGTGCGTGTGTGTGCTCGTCTACGGTGAGTTTCCATTCTTGTGCACGCGCGTGTGATGCCGTTCCGAAAACCATTCGCAATTGAATAGGAAAAGGGCACATTCAAATACACAAAAAGCCCTCCCACGTCCCCAAGCGCCCTGCTGAACTTCCGGCGGTCTATTTGTCGAGTTTTCCACCGTGGGAAAAAACGAGTTTGCCCCCTTTCGAACGTGCTCTCGACTGGCAACGAACGCTTCGTGAGCCGAACACATTGAAAAGCGATCGAACGGGAGGGCGGAAAAGTGGCTAAAATGATTTTACTGATCATTATTGCATCAAACAAGATTGGCCCGAGGGAAAACCGTACCGTACTGAATCGGGAGGTACGCTTTCCGTTGACTGGCGCTGGTCGACGTTTCGATAATGCTTACGTTTGCCTCTTACCTCGGGCGCTTTTCCCTTTTTTCCGAAGCGAAGACGATGATGATGATGATGGCGATGATTTTAACGATGATGGCACTATGACGACAGACAACGATGCGACTGAAAGGATGTGTTTCGGAACGGATGGTGTTACGGTTTTATGCAACGACGTCGACGCCGGGTCGTTGTTGTCGTTGTACGTGCCCGGGAAATCGTGTGCGCGTTGTGTATGTGCCAAGCTTCCGCCGCTCGCCGGATGCATCCCAGACAGGACGAAGCGGGAGGAAATCAAAGCGCTTCAACCGGGCAAGCCAAACATGGTAGCATCGGAAAATGGAATATGCAGCGGAAAATGATTATAGCATGGTGATAAGATGAGCTTTTTACACACGGCACGTAAAAGAAAACAGGACGACATTGCGATGTGCACCGCACGGAACGATGCTTTTTGGGAAGACGTTACAGAGTAGTATCCTCTAAAGTTTTTACATTCCCTCCATTTGGAGTTGCTGGGTTGTTGGAGGTTGGGAAAACTAGTGCACATTTCACTCGGTTTTTAATGGGCCCACTTTTACGTTTTCACGTTTATAACGGAGCGCCAGCGGAAATTATGATCCCTACGTGGTCGATCGTCATAATTGGCTGGGTTGCATTAGACCAATGGTGGAAACATTCCAGCTAACGCGCCGGAGCGAACGGGCGGAGGTTGGGAAAACGCTACCGCCGTTGCAGGTGGAAATATTTTCCCGGAGCACAAGGAAGGAATGGAATGCGCCGAACTGGGGAGTATTCACCGATTAATGATTATTAGTAAACGTGAGGCTGTGTGAGTGTGTTTGTTTGTTTGTGTAGCTCTCTGTTTGTAAACGACTTAACGAAAGGAGCTCATTAAGGAGAGCTTTGCCATATCGTGCAGATGAGGTTTCTGTCAATGTGGTTTGGGTATTTCAGGATGGTTAATGAGCGTTCAGATTTTGTTATGCAGGATTAGGAAGTATTTTAAATTAACTATTAAAGGAATGCAAATGTTCAACACTATAAATTGGATCCTAACTTAAAAAGTTTGTAATTTTAGGGACTATTGAAGTATTCTGATTGGTCTATATCAAACGACAAAATAATTCTATCCCAAAGCCAGTTATTTAAGAGATTTATTTTATTTTATTTATTTTTACGCACAAATCGAGTGAATACGGTTATTTCAAACATAAGTTTTCTAGCTTTTAGTAAAAATTGTCTAAAATCTGAATTCGCAATGTGAAAATATAACGTATCAGTCAACATCCGTGCTATGAAATTGAAGCAGTTTTTTGATGGGTTAATGCATGAAAGTAGTTAAAAAAGAATTCATACGTTTGCTACTTCACCTTCCTATGCATGTATAATAAGCGCCTTTGAAGTAAACTCCATTCGAAGAAAATTGAAAAACCTCACGTACGTTTTGCTACAAACAAACCAAACCAAACCAAACGCCACAAATTCGCGACCGGGAAACCTTTTCCTTCCCGGAGAGACCCATTCTCCGACCCTCCGCAACAATCAGACATCATCAGCGAAGGTTCGTCAACCCGGCATCACTCAAAAGTTTTCCCTCAAATCTCGCCCATAACTCCACGCCAAATTAAACCTTCAATTTAATAAATTTTCATTTCGATTCCCCATCAGCTTCCACGTGCCGCTGCCGGCGGACGTTTTGTCTCGTGGAACGATCCGGGGAAAAACCGCACACAGCCGTACCGAAAGAAGTGAAAAAAAACCCTCCCAGTGCGCACTTTCCTTCTAAGCGTGTTGTGTCGCTTTTCCTGTGCTGCGATTCACTTCCACCGTTGGCCTCGCCGTCACAAGTCACTCAATTCTCAAACGCTCCGGCGGGAAGTTGGGAAAGCGTTGTACCGAAAGCAAGCATAAGCGGAAATGTCAACGACATTGCCGAGAACGGCTCCGGTAGCGCGTCGCTCGTGCCTCGGTCCTTTGGTTCGTTGAGGTTGCTCCAGGTTGAGCGCCGCTGGGAAAATCGTGCAGTGCTTCAGACAGCTCGACATCCGGTGAGCACAAAAAAGCGGGGGAAAACAAAACAGATGAACTACCCAAAAAGAATAAGGAAACATTTGTAAAGTATTGCTCCAAGGCAGGAGCCGGTTTTCCACGCGCGAATGGAAGATAAAAAAAGGAAAACCTCGTGCTCCATTCAACCACCAAGTGGTGGATGTGAAAGAACCGAAATTAAATTCATAAGACGAATAGAAGAAGGAAAACTTAACCCGAGACGAAACGGAAGCCCAAATGGTCAGCAGTCAGACTAATTGAAATGTGGATTCTTATCATTCCGTTTGTGGTCGGTTCGGTGTTCGTCCTAAAGACGGTACGGACTACATCTGGAAAGGTCGGAAAATGGTGGTTTTTTCGATCAATGAAGTAGTAGTTGGGAGTGTTGGTTCTCGCGTAGCGGGAACGGTCTGGAGTTAAACGAAGATCTATAACAAGCTGGTGGTAAAGGTTGATGGAACACTCCCGACCACTCGGGTGGGAGGCACTATTTTCCAAGCGCCAATACAAGTGCTAGATTGCAAATTCATGAAATCGTTTAATTTTTAATGAACATAAATTTATATCCTTCGCTCGGCTCCAAGCGCCAGGTTCAAAAACTCCCCGTCTCCCGGTGGGAGTTTCCATCCTTAACCGCCGATCATCGTTTGGCTGTGGTTTTCCACCCTTCCCTCCGCGCACCCGTTGGGTGAAAGTGAGCCCGCAGTTAATCGCTGAGGCAGCATAAAATAGCTTCACCACCGCGAGGAGCCGCCGTGTGCAAAGCAAAGAGCATGCTGAAATTAAAGAGTCCAATGCACTCTTCCGCACGCCGAGCAGGATATGGATCCTTTGTCCTGTACCGGCGACAGACGGTGCGCCAGGTCCGCCCGTTATGGCGCGCGCAAGAAGCGAACCGTTTCATGTGTCATTAAATTAAAGTTTGTCATGTTTTCCCGCTTGCGCTTGCGGGCACGATGGCGCACGGAAGATAGGACGGTGTGTCTGGCCAACCCCGTGCGCCACCTTCCGCACCATCGTTATCCACACGGAATGGTGTCAAACCATGAAAAGCCATTTTCCGACCGGCGCGCCAGCAAAAGTTTTTAGCTTGATCGTTGTGGTTTTTCCGCAGCGTTTAGGATATTGAATTTAATTAAACATTTTCCTCCCTTTTTCTCTCAATTAAACTCTGCACATGCCCGGCTTGTGCTTCCTCCAGCGTTCGTTGTCGCTCGCTGTGTTGCCTTTTGTCGGGAACAAGTGTAACGGATGCACATCTGCTGATTGACACCGCACCTGGTTTATCCGGATGGAAACCACTGCGTTCTGCAGAACCGTTTCCATCCCCGGTCCATAATGATGGGGTTTGTGCAAGAAGTCTCATGAATAAAGGAAGCGACTCCTGGGAAGGATAATTATTTCTTACCATGCTCGCAAACCTCGCGGAACCGTTTGAAGTATAATCACTTCGTAGTTGGGGTATTTAAAAACTATTTTGCGGGCTAATGGGATATCTTACTGGTACGAGGATGATAATTCCACGCTCAATCGAAATGGATTTTTGTGGTCGAGTTTGCTTTGTATTATGATAGGACCCATCTGCCGCACGATGGTTATCTGGCTGGGTAGTTTAACATTATCCGATTACAAACGTGTGCGAAACTGATTGCGAGCAAACTAAACGCGGCACGCGGGTTTAGCATAAATCAACATCAAACATGCTGCTACCTCGGGCCTTTTCGGCATCGCACGTTCGATCCGCATACCTGACAATGTTCCGTGCACGGATTAACACCTCGCGCGAGTAACTAAATCATGCTGCCTAACGAAACAACACGCCTCCAACAACGCCCTCTGAACGCTCGAACCTACGACGTGTTTGATATGTGTGGTAAATAATTTCGAGAACCAAAACCACCATTCTACGAAACATTCCTGCCAGGGGACACCCCTTGACGATCTTTATCCAGGTTTTTCCGAGCGGCTGATTATCGTTTCCAGTTTCAGTCATCACGCGCTGGTTTGGCGGGACTAAAAGGATATCGGATGCCGTTTGAAGAACGTCGTGATCGGTGATGAAAACGTTATGTGTGGGTTCGCGTATGGCAAAACAAGTTTAGCTTGCGATTTTGCAGAGATTTTATGAGGATCTGTATTTTGGATTAACGATTCCGATGGGCCAAAGGACATAAATTATGTATAAAGTACATAATTTATGTACGTTTAATTCCACCAGGATCACTCATATTCAAGCGGTTGTTTGATACAGGATGATGATTATTGGAAAGGCCGACTGTTTGAATCAATTAATCTTTTAACCTATCTTTTATAAACATTGAAAGCGATTATTATGTGTGCCTTGCCAGGATCCTGGATCATTTAGAATAAACGTATTTATGGATTGATTGAAGGGTACGTACATCAGTAGGGCTAAGTGAGCCCTAGCCAAATGTTGTTCCTTTTCGTATGAAAAGATTAGAAACGTTAAGATAGCTAGAATAAAACAAGCTAATTTTATCAAAAATCTCATACATGTAGAAAAAAGCATGTCTTGGAACAATCGTTTGCTAAATGCAATACTCAGCAAGAATGATTGATTCTGTTAATGATGAATTAACAAACATTTCATTTATACATCTTATAATTGTAATTAACAGAATCATGCTTTACGTAATGATTTCTCTGAAAATCAAGAAAAATACCTCAAAGCAATACAAGATTTATCCATTGTGATTATACAGTCTTCTTGTGAAGGTGTTAAGTTCACACTAAAATTAATGCAGACGGAAAACAATTAGAGTTGAGAGTACATTATCAAAGCTATTTCCTTCACCGGCAAACATTGTTCTAGGTTTTCTATATTTCTAAAGTGGAGGCCGTTTTGGCAACCTCATCCATTGCAACACAATTCGGTAGGTTTTCCGGAGCCGCCAGACGCAAAACCGGCCAGGATCAGCCACCGATTCGGGGTGGATCAACAGCCCACATCCCTCTACCGATTGTGTAAAGAGCTACAAGCGAGCAAGTGTCAGTCAATCTGCGATGAAAATTATCCTTCATCATCAGAAAATCCTGCGTCGACGTCGCCATCCTCCAGCTCGCCATGGTTGTCCTCGGCTTACATAGTGCGTGCATGGCACGGGTAGTTGAGGGGTGGTTTTGGGTGGGAATTATTTTGCTTCGATCATTTTCATCCCTCCCCGGTGTCCCTTCGATTCGGCCGATGATGGCTCTGCGAATTTTCATCGGCACCATCGTATCGTTATCCGGTATGTGGCGAGGGATGTTCGATTCGTGTGTTCTTGTCGAGTGGTCTGGCCGTATGTGGCGGTACCTGTTACGTACCACGCCATACCAGCAAAGAAGAAACACCCGACACAAACGCCAGACTGAGCGACAGCTCAGGTTTAGCTTTACCACTTAGACATCCTGCCCGGTTTTCCACGAACCACGTGAAGAGGCAAGCTTTAATTTGGTGTCGAACGGAAACGCGATATAGGTGTATATGTGTGTGTATTTGAGTGTTTAGGGCAAAGGGTGATGGCGTCAGCCCACATCACACCGGGTGAGCGTTGCCGAGAAGTTCGAGAATCCGACCAGAGCCCAGACAAACCAGACAGCTTCACCGAAATGGGTTGTTAGTGGCGTTTCCAGTAATGCGGTCCTTCCCTACGGCTGCCTCTCCCTTGTCCACCTCCCTGCCCTACTCAGATCATCCCTTGGAACCCGACAGACAAGGACTAAAGCTTGCTGTCAGTGTCAAGTGAGTGAGTCTTTCGGCTAAACAGATTTGCTGCCCGTACGTGGAACGAGCAGATCTATTTCCTTCCACCTTCGGCGTCTATTTTGTTGTTGTTGTTCTTGTTACTTGGCCGGCGTAATCGAACGAAAGACGAGTCGTCCCCGCCGCCGACGATGGAAAAGGATGCGTCCCGAGTGAACATATTGAATCGAATTGGTGCTCGATTGGTTGACACTTTGCCTTGTTTTTTTTTCTCCGCGCTCATCATAACCGACGTCGTTATCGTAATCTTTTATCACTGCAATCGGCAGCTCCTAAAAATCGTTGGTTTGCAGGAAAACAGGTTAAAACGGTCCCTTTCCCACATAGAGAGGAGCGGAAAAATTCATGCAAATAAATTTGAAATTTGTAGATAGTTCCAAAGATATAGCTTTTCGTTATTTTTTCATGTAAAATAGTTTAGTGTTTTACTGCGAAAGCAGTAATTTTTATCAACATAACTAAGAAGCCGAATAAGAAAATAATAAAACTCTTTTCCTCATGTTTAGTAAATAAAATGGAAATGATATGTCAATGAATAATCAAAATGAATTGACACTTAAAATTATCTTACAATGCTATCACTGAGATTGTACTCTTTTATATCCCAAATTATAGCACTTTAAAATTGCTCTCTAGTCTTTAAATTGCATTGGAAAGTGAAGAAATGGTTCTTCTTCTGTGACAACCTCGTGGGTGAGTTACTTTAGTCGGCACGTAATAAAGGTTGCAAAAACCAACGAGACCGACTACATAAATAAAGCGAGTTGTATAGGAAATTGCACAGGTAAAATATGCCATCCAGCGGGCGCGACTGCACGCAAGGAGCCGTGTAAATATTCATCGAATCGCCCTCCCAGTCGGAGGCGTTGACAGGGCCCTGCTTTTTCTCCGTCCTCCTGCTAAACAGGGATGAGAAAAAATACATTAATATAGTGTAACGGCCCCGATATATTTTTTATCTTATTGTTTCAAGCAAATTCAAAAATTTCTTAAACGACAAAAAAAGAAGAAACTAAAATAAACATTTATTATTAAAAACTGATACTTCCCAACTGGTTTGTATATTAATTCGAAGTAGAATTATATTATAACTACATCCTAGTTCCATTGTGCTACGTAATAAGTGTTAGATGAATCGTTCTGTTTAATAATGATTCCATCGAATACATTTTCTTCACACCTCGCACGGAGCACGGCACCTTCTGCGCCATCATTTTGTGTTGCATTGTCGACCAATTTCCTGTGCTTCGTACG
>KE525409.1:1112434-1127695 GCA_000441895.2 Anopheles sinensis
TTTAGAATATTTTTCGCTATTCTTTTTGAAGTTTATTTATGAAATCTGATTCTTTGACAATTTTTTTACTAATTTATCATTGCCAGAGATAAAAACAATGTCTATGGGAATGTCCTGAGGACAGTTTAACGGATTCATCTGCTAAGGAACGAATTCCAATCCATCAGCTTTGCACTACGCTATCGTATCGTTCAGATGCTGTACTGATGTCAAATTCGGCCAAAACAATGCTAGGTGTTTACTAATCATAGAAAGTAGGTGTCGAATGCTTCCATTCCCTGGCCCAAACATAAGCTGTTATTGTATTGGTTACCACAAATAGATCCGAAAGCATTCCACCATTTTTCAAAAGGATTTCTTCGGTCAAAATTGAATTGCCGGCATCTTGAATATGTTGCCAAGTACAAATCGTGCAGAGCTGATCACCCAGAAGGATCTTAAATTTAAATTTGACGTATGTTTCATCGTCCATGATTTTTGATCGACGTAGCTTGCTTTTTTTTACTTCGGATTGACTTTTCCTGCCTCTTGAAATCTTCAAAATATTTTATGTCTTTATTCTACTGTTGATAATCTTGTAGGTTCCCAGCTTTTTGGTCCTATCTCGTGCGGAAGTATCCTTTCTGCGTACGATACCTATGACAAGGTTTTGGTCAAGTCTAGGGCTAGATTAGCCTGGTTTACTTCCAAATACAAAAGATAAACCTTTTTTTATACTTCCGAAATGCATTTCGTACCTCTCCGATACTTATAACTTTCATTTTCGCCAAACTAAATCAGTGAAACGTTGGGAATGCACTTTGCGCTATTTAACGGAAATGCCTCGTATTTTCGTGAAAACTTGATGCATCGACACTCGAATCTGGCTGATTTAAAGATTCGAATATAATCAGGGTACCATAACAATCGTTCGGGGACACCCTTTAGCAATAAATGTCGACTGTGTTGTCAGGCAACCAAGATTGATAACGCGTCTACGAAAAGTACGTCGAGCACAGACTTTGTGAATAAAAGATCCTGTTATCATTTTCAATATGCCAGCATTCGCGTGACGCTGTTTGTGGACCGTAAGATCTGTTTTGAACCCAAAAAACCCACATTGATAACGAGGGGTCTCCCTCACCATAAACTGCCGAATTGTTCAACAATGTCCTTATCACTGTATGTTGCCGAATAAATACTTGGTAGAATGCGACGGAACAAACTTTTGATTCCCAGTTCTATGCTGATGAAAGTTATTCGTGCTCTGACTTTCGCTTAGTAAGGAGTGTTAAGAAAACACCAAATTAGTTTATTAATGTTCGTCAGTATTCCACGGATATTCTGCAACACAACCGTATTTTATGATGTGGGTGCGACTTCGCCACTTTAGAGTGATTTTAGTAATCATCCTGGTGATTTACATTCCTGTTACGCAAATATGTGCTCAAAATGTTCAATCAGAGTGTGGAAAGCGGAAGGTGCACATCAAGTCTCTTGTCATACGCGGTGCAGCAACAGACATAGGCTTCTGGACTTGGCACTCTGCTGTATATCATCGAATTCGAGGCAACACTGAATACGTCTGTGGGGGTTCAATTATTAATGAAAATACTATTCTTACCGGTAGGTTCAATTCCGACTACTTTCTACATCAATGTTCGCCTGTTTTATTATTGATCTGTTCCATTTTCAGTTGCTCATTGCCTTTACAATTCATGGCAGTTGCTGCGCGAAGATCAGCTGATAGTGCACGTTGGACGTAATCATATGAACGCATCCTCTGAGTACCTACAGACGTTTACCGTTGCCAGCCGGTTAATCCATCCCGAATACCAACCTAGCAATGTGTCACATGACATTGCGGTGGTGAAACTCAGACCCTTAATCATCATGACAAAGTTCGTTCAGCCCGTGTGTATTTGGTATATGGAAAATGAGCTACACAAGCTGGTTAACAAGACTGGATTTTTAATCGGATTTGGACGCAACGAGTACGGAAAACTACCAGAAAGCCTGCAACAGGCATCACTAACCATAGTAGATTCTATTCGCTGTCTTGAAAGTGATCGAAAAGCATACGGACCGGTTTTGTCCCAAAATATGTACTGCGCGGGAGGACGACCGGGTGTCAGTGCATGCATTGGTGACAGCGGTAGTGGCATGTTTTTTGCAATTGATGGTACCTGGTACCTAAGGGGTATGGTGTCATTCATCCCAATACAATCTAATGGTACTGGATGTGACAGTACCAAGTATACGGTGTTTACAGACGTTAGCAAATACAGCGACTGGGTAATACAGGTTGCAAACACCCAGTTTAGTAACACGCCAAGAGGCATGAACCAGCATGAGGTGTGTAACGCAAGGACTGTTGGTGCACAGGTAGTGTGCAATATTGGGAATCGGTTTGAACATGTATTCCTTTTGCTTAGCGCTAGAGGCGGAATCTATCGTGTGCCAATCGAGGGTGGAAACCCTTACAAAATTATAAAATACCAGGATGGTGTTCAATACGGGTTCATTCACATATCCCACGATTGTGCTGCAGGCCGTGTATATTGGGTCCATCCAATTAGGCTTAACATTATGAGTGCAAAGTATGACGGAACGGATGAAAAACTTTTCATTACGAATCGTGATGTTAGAGTTAAGCATCTGGCAGTAGACTGGATTTCCGGTCGCCTTTACTGCACAAAAGACGAGAATGACAGCTACAGCATAGAGGTCGTGAGCATAGAGAATCCGGATGTCTATACGGTGTATAACACCAGCGATCACTGTCAGCCTTGGGAAATCGTTGTCGATCCGCTTCGAGGCAAGTTATACTGGAATTGCCTTTATAACGGATCCCCAAAGGCAAAAATTTATCGTTCCAATCTCGATATGACAAATGTACAAGAATTATTTGATACTACTGGTTTAGTTTTAACTTGTCTTCATGTTCCTATAACCACTGGAGAGGTTTGCTATTCTGCACGCTACCAAAACGAAATATCGTGCTTTGATCCTTATAGCAAGCAAGGCCACACGATCTCCAATAATATCACCTTCTACTCGTTCTACTTTACTGATGAGCTGATTTACTGGTCCAGTTGGTATAGGTAAATATAGCACTAAATTGCATTTGGATTTACATATGATAAGCTAAATAAATGATTCTTTCATTCAGCTCTACGATCCAGATTATTAACCACGACGGTGTGCTCCAAAAAACATTTGATCTTGGATTAGGTGAATTAGGGTTTCCTTTTTTCACAGCAGTTACCGACAATTGCCCTGTGTTCTATAGTCCGTGTGCTGAAAACAATGGAGGATGTCCAGAGGGTACAATCTGTCTGCTGAATCCAAATGCACGTTCCAGTGGAAATTGCAACAAAATTCGAAAAAACTAAATCAAGTATGATAGACAATGTAATAAACCTTATTGTTTGTTAATTCAATTCATATCATTGGGTAATTGATTTAATTTTTTTTAATAAATGATGACGAATGATGAAAACAGGTGTTGAAAAAGGATTGCACATTCAGAATATTGCTTGCTCATTGATTCACTACGCTTCTCCGACCTTCAGTATCATAAGGTAACCTTCTATTATTGATTTCTTAAGATGTTCAAGTAGGAGCTCCGAATGGAGACGCCTAGTTTTTTTTTTGCCCCGTATACTGGCTTCGTTCTTTCAACCATTCAGATATGAACGGTTCGTTTCTCGCTGTGCAAATGTGAGGCTTAGTGTCTGTTGGACCTGATGTACAGCAATTCCGTGGCGGAAAGGATTTAACGGCCAACTAGCTTACATTAGCTCGATTGTTCGATAGGAATGTTTTTGTTTTTCGCGTCGGTCGTCTCAGTGTTATGTAAGCCTTTGTCGGGCAAACCCTGGTTTTGATTTATTGTAGATTTACATTCCACCGAAAATCGATATGTTTCAGTCATATGGAAAACTACGTGCGATAGGGAAGCAAATCACAAACCATGTACACTGATATGGCCCGTATCGAATTGCCAAAGTTGAAGTTGGAGGACCGACTTTCCGTTAAGCTGGATTAGCTGTTGGGAACCGGACGGGAGCCGATCAAGGGACCGATGGGATCGGTAACACACCGAATATTGTCTGCACGTTAGTAGTATACTTTTATCGAATTTTTGAACCGTTACTGTATCATTTGGTAAGCCAGTTTGATATGTTTTACAATGCATTTGTTATTATCATTTTGTATACAATTTTCAATCCTCGCAAGCTGTGATGAATTACTTGTGAAAAAGATTATTTGCAACATTCTGATTCGAGTATCATCTTCTAATCGCTACTGAATGTTTGATGAAATTTAAGATGAATTTCCAAACGTACCAGAGCCTATCAGAGTGATGAGTTCTAAGAAAAAATAAATTGAATCCCAAAGTTCCGTGCCCACCATTGCCTGCGGATATGGCAACCGGGCATTCCTTAATTCACCCACAGTGTTTCCGGTGCAACCCGCACGCCCTTCCGGCCCGAAGCGACCGTTCCGTTTGATGTGGGCCGCATTTTTGGAATATTAATGAACAAATTAGCACGGAAATTACATCGGACCAGACGGTCATCGTCGAATGGAAGTGGTGTTTGTGTGTGTGTTGGAGCACTTGCGCTGAACATTGGACACGCTCGTGGGGGTGTACGGAAAAGTGTTCTTCACAGTAGCTTATTGAAACCCAATCCGAAGCCTTTGACGACTCCCCGATTTCCAGCCAGGTTATGTGACTAGGAAAAATCCCTTCAAGTTGGAGTAAGCCAATCGACACACAAATAATCCTAGCTTCCACTCTTATCGATGACATCGAAATAATTGAAGGTAAAAAAATTATTCAAAAAGACTTGTTCATAAAGTCCGACAAAGAAAGCTCCACCATATCAATGTTATGCCGCTCAAGCACGGGCGTGTTTGCCGCGTTAATTTCAGGGTAATAAAGCTTGCGAAGGTCCGACCAGCAGCCAGTTGGGTTGGCCGTAAGCAAATTCAAATAAAACAATCCCCACCTCCGGCATACACTTCCAATACTACACCAGAAAACGGAAATCATATTTCCTGCCTAACTAAAATTCGGCCAAACTGGCTCGACACAGCGTTGGCCATTTTCATTTCCGAAATTGAGCGCAAAGGGAAAATGGCTCGCTTCGCTCGCGTGAGTTTGCGTCTACGGGAAGCGCGACGAAGTAGAACAAACCGCGAACTGATGAAGGGTGCTGCGTTCGGCTACTGACTAATAAATAAATGAATATTCATAAGTCATGGTTATTTTCCTTACCCGAAGAAATTGCTCACCACCATCGCCTGCCCACCGTTTGGGTAGAACTTTCGGTGGAACGGAAGGAAAAACCTCGGAGTAGAGGCGAAAGAATGTTGGCTCTCACACCTTCACGGTCACGCCGATCCGCGTCCCGGAGTAAAGCATGGGTTTCGCTTTCGGTACCAAAATATCCCGAGCAGCACGACAACTCGTCCGGCTTCACCACCGGTTCACACCGAATCGATTCGAGGAAAGCTCCATTGCTTATGCTCAATAAATTTTATGAAACAATCATTACGAAACCACCCGCTTCCATCGTAGGCCCTCCCTTTTTTCCGATGGTCAGAACGGCTGGCAGGAAATAAACTCGACAACCACGAGACCTCCACAAGAACATGAAGAGCAGAAAAAGTTCGCCAAGTTGTGACTTTTCCGATTGTTGGGCAACCGGCAGATGGGCGCGTAGGAGGTCGTATGAACTCATTTCCGGGGGGGAGTTAAGAAAAGTATGCCGGGTTGGTTGCTCATTTCACCAATGTGCGGCGATACTTCCTACTTGGCGGAGGCCCGATGGCGAAAACATTTGACGCGTGATTTAGCAAATTATTTACGACCGAGCCTTCCTACACTTTGCTTGGTCGGTCGTTTTCAACTTCCATTTCTTCCTGTTAATTTTCCTTCTCGCACACCAACGGTCGCGCGCTGTTATCATCCTGCTTTTGTATGTTCGGGGAACCATTGCATGATTAAGAGTTCAACATACTCTTTTTACCACTCTTCCATAGGCATTACAGTTTCGTAACTAGATGATAATAAAGTTTACAGCCGTAATAGTACCGGCGAAGGCAAGTCATTAGACGACCCGGTATTTGCGTAAAGCTGATTAAATATTCAGCACCACATGGCCATTAGGCGAGATGAGGCCAAGCCCGTCCAGCCTTTATTCGCCTGACCCCAGTACACTCAACACGCCACACATACTCACATCCTTGAAGGAAGAAGGGAGGAAACGGCGATGGGTTATCGGGTGCTTTCGGCGTGGTAGCTGATAAATCATGCTTACCTAGAACGACTTCCGGCCACAGTTCAGAACCACATGGAAATGGGACGCAATATTGTGTTGAAACATTGATTAACACTCATCTCAAGGATACTTTAAGGATGTTCCACTTCTTCCGAATATCGGAGGAAGTTTCTCTTTCTGGTGGTTTTCGAGTGATTTTCTATAATTCTATCAAAGGAATGAGCTCTTACCATCATTAATGTTGAGTTTCATTATTAATATTACATGCGATGAAACTGACCAAGAGTATGTAATTCTCTAGATTCAAAAACAATTAATTAGCAACTTAAACTGATTTGAAAATCTGGTTCAGGGGAATAAAACAACATTGTTGTTCCATGAACGGTTTTAGTGCAAATATTTAATGCAAATAATTTCTTTGATTATATCATGCAGCCTATAATATCGTCCAATAGTGTTATTGCCCAAAACAATTATTAATACAAAAGTAATTATTCCTTGTGATTACTTTGTATGACAGAGAAAAGGAAGATTTTATTTTTTTCATCTTAATAAAAATCTTTTAAGAAATTTTCTCCAAGACGGATAGCATGAAAATGACGAAAGCATAAAAGTAAATAACAAATCAATGGTTAAAAACTTATTGCTATGGTTAAAACCATCAAAGCTTTTTAATTATACTTGAAACAATGTTATTGTGAAAAGATAAAAATTGAGTTTTCCCAAAAGAAAAAACAAATTTCGTACCATCAATATTCCGTGGTAAGAATTTGCTGACCAAACCCACCGAAAAGCATAAGTTTTCCCTTCACCTCAACGCGAAACTCATTTGCGGAAAACCCCATCGATTGTCGACGCCGTTGTTAGTACCATCGTGCAATAGCGTACAATGAGCCACCCTAACGACCAGTGAAAGTGAAACGCCCTTTTCGTTTGCGTTACGTTCTATAAAACCAACCCCGGCGTCTTGCTCCTTCTTCCTTCCATCCGTTTCGAGACTCCTGTCGGGTTTCGGTTCGTGTCGGGTCGAGTGTGCTTTGTTTGATGCTGAATATCAGGAAAGTGGAAGTAAACCATAACAGCAGCTCCCGTTAGCTGGCTTTTCCGAACGGAAAAGCGTTCTCCAACCGGGAGTTCCCTGTCGACTCGTGCGACGAAAGAGAGTTCCCAGACGTGCACGTTCCCGGAGAATGAAAGGAAAATTCTGGTCTCCTCCAGTGTTTGGTTACCGCTCACCACTACACCCTAATCTCTTGGTACAGACAATGTTGCGAAAGGTTCCACGGACAGCGCGACCGTCGGGTGCCGAAGGAAAATGTGGAAAACCAGTTGAGCGAGAGAAAGAGAGAAAAGTAGCACTCACGTCCAGGCTAGACGGTACGTTGGTGGTGTCCTTGGAACAACCTTCACTCACCGACCGAAAAAGCTTCCCCATCCACCGCCCGTCTAGCGAACCCGAGGCGCGCGGCGTTGGCGGGGGTGGAAAATTCATGAGGCGAATAAATAATCGGAATCACTTTCACTGCCAGCCGGAGCGTCGTCGTCGTCGTCAGCGATGTCTGTGGGCAAGCGACCGGCACTACCACCGTTACGAAAACAAACACATGCAACAGTGTGGGCGTGTAGCGCGTGGTGATACGAAGAACGCCACAGCCACCCACTCGGTCTGAGGCACCAGGCGGCTCCATTCTCCATGCAACCCCCACGGGGCCGACCTTCAGACGACGCATTGTTTTCACACCGACTTCCCTTCGATTTTCGGGAATCCGACCGTCGGGTTTTTGCGGCCGTTCCCGTTGGTCCCGAAAATAAAACCCCGAAACGAACGCGAACTGACCCGACTGCAGCATGTCCCTTTTCCCGTCTGGGCTGTCTGTGTTTCATAGTTCGGGGACGAAGAGGCTCGGGTTACTCCTAAAGAGGGAACATTTACCGCCCGCTTCAATGCGCCGACTCCCGATGCACTCACTCCCAAATCCCATGCGGGATTTCCCTTTCGGTTCTTTTGCAGACGAAAGAAAGAGAAACCTTTCGTCCGAGAAATGGAAAGATGGGGGAAAACGACCACGGTGAAAAAGAAAACGGAGGATGCCCATGGCCTACCGCAACGGTAACACGCTTGTGGCGCACTCTCACCGAAGGAAACCGTGGATGCAGTGGGGTGGCTCATGGGAAGGGTGGTGAGACAAAAGGATAAAGTTGAAAGGACAGCCGAAAAGGGAGTCGTCCAAACCAAACCCCAGACAAACCCTTCGCGGAGACACCGCGAGCGGGGTTTCGCTCCCGCGGACACAAAAGCTCTCCTTCGCTCCCGGTGCAGGCGAAGAAAATAAATCCGCATCCTTTTCTGTCTGGGAAAGTGAGTTTTCCCTGAGCTGAACAGTCGAACTTCTTCGTCGTGCGGCCATTGGTTGCGTTTTGGGTGTCGTTGGTCCACGATGCCGTGTTGGACTCATTATGCTGCCAACCGAGCGATAATGGATGCGGTTGGCTTATGTTGGTGGTGGTAATGATGCGCGATAGGAAATGAGAAGGAAAAATGATGTTTTTTATTCATACTATTCTCTTTTTGTTTTTATACATTTTAGGTGATTTTGTTAGTCATTTACTCAACTGACATTTACAATACGAATTGTGTGTGTTGCAACTAAACACTGGAAGAAGTTAGATTTCCCCGGATGGAAATGGATTCCAATTTATTTTAATATGACTGGAAAAACCACAACATTATGTCGTGTCCAATTCTTAACTCCGATATAAATGCATGATGAATAAACATAAAGCAATATAGTAATGAATCAGTACAATACAAAAGATGATAATGATCGGTATGTGAAATAACATTACCATATTATCTTTGTTGGAAAGACAAATGCAACAATAAAATAAAAATATATTTCAGAGCAAAATTTTCATGAGTATATTTATCAACTTAGTGTTTTCTAAAGTCATAAAAACTCATGAAAAGCATATAAAATCATGACGAAAAATCGTATCTTATCAAAACAATTAGGCATGTGTGTTTGCTTTTTCTCTTATTGAAATTAGATTTGTAGTTAATTCGTTATGTGTCCTAATAAGTCGTGCTTTCTATTCATAAATAAACTACAAATACGCACATTGGCAAATTTTCCGATGTTTTGAACATGTCAAATGCAAACCAAATCATTTCGAATCACAAGGTCCTCCTTGGGTTGTTTTACTTCATCTAGCCATCGAACGACGTTAATGTAATAAATCGTCTACATAAACGGAATAGCTCAATCGAACAAGCAGCTGATAATCTAATAAGCCTTTTTTTCGGAGTCTTTGCCAAAACAGTAACCAGTCCCCATTCGGAATCGTAAAAGGCAACATTCCAATAAATTTAAATGGCGTACCGCTTTTCCAGGCGTGTTCCAAACATGGGCAGCGCAAACCGAGCGCTTGTCGTGTAAGTAATCGAGAACAAAGATCAATTAACGAGCGCTCGAGTGTGCGGGCGGGTTCGTGCTCCGGCATGCTGGAGGGAGAGGAAGATGGAGGGTCACAAATCAATTTGGCGTGATTTTTATGTGCTCCGGAAGAGCGCAGCATCGTGTGGGGGGGAAAAGTGGCGGCCGGGTGACTGAGGAGCGTACAATTCCAGTTGCGGAATTCGTGTCATTTTCCGAACCAAAATCGTTGGTCCAAGGGGAGTGTGGGGAGTTGAGGGGACAGAGGAGGCCCGGTGGGACGGGTCTGCCAACAATCCTTGGGCATGCGAAAAAGAATTCCAATTTCGCAAAGAACGCACGCATCAAACGAAAAGTTTCACTGGAAGGAAATGCCTTTCGCTAGCCGTGCTGACCTTTTCTCTCTTTCCTTTGCTACCCACTTTACAACTTCACACGAACATCTTAAATAGGAAACAGGGAACTGGAGAAGAAAAATAAGAAACACCCATCAAGTGCGACTTATCGGCAACGGAAACGCGTGAAATGGGAAACTCTCACGCAAAAGCCACATTTCCGGCTGACCGGTTGCGAGAAGTCATCCGTCCCCACGTTCAAACACCGCTTACCACTACCGCCGTGATTTAGTACAACTTCCTTCGCCGTCCTTGGGCTCGAACACGTACCTGGAAATGGAAAAGTGACGGAAAGCAAAGTTAGGTAAAGTTATTCGGTACGATGGTTTTTTTATTGAGTCGTCAAACGAACGCTAGGTTAAGACTGTAGTAAACTATTTTGCAAATAAAAAGAACTTTAAAAACTGTGTGACAACCTACGCGCCGTGGGAGTGGGTGGTACGTGGTTTTCGAGTGGAACTAGCAACGACGAGGAATCAAAGACAAGCAGATTGAACATGAAACGAACTGCAAACGACCGCAAATAATTTCAGCTCGAAAAGGATTCCCTAATCTTGCTGCGTGTCATGTTCTACGCCCTTATGCTGGATAACTTCGTCGACACGCGCAACGTAGGAACTGCTTGTGCACTCCCGCTCGCCCGAAACGGTTTCCAATCAGCGCAACACGGTCCAGTCGTCAATTTGAAGGCCATTCTCGTTCGATGATTAATGCTAGACGACATTCATGGTTGTGCAGACAAGCGCGCGGTGCGAAAAAAAAGAACCACGCACTCCTTCGCACTCCGCAGCGAGCCCACGCCAAGCAAGAGTTCGCTTTTCACCCTTTTGGAGCCCCACGAGGAAGAAGGAAAACATCCATTCATCTTGTTTCGGGACAACAAGTCGGACTGCCAGGACGATGGACGATGTTTGAAAGGTTGGAAATTGATTTACGGCCACCGATCGGGCGGAATGCTGCCGTCCGCTTTCTTGAAACCCCATTTCCCATCCGCCCCCTTCGCGATCCTGTCGGTGGAAAGGAGGAAAACGACACCCCAAAAACCAGCATCAAATAAGAGGAAAACATAAACCGGCCCAGCTTTACGTGTTAGGAAATGCTGGGGCTTGGCGTTGGTCGACTGGAAATAGTTGCAATGAGTGTCTTTTTATTTATTTACTTTATGCAACATTTGTCGCGGTCGCTTTATTCCGCGCAACTGCCCTACCCGCCCAGATGATTTCTTTCGCTTTTCACTCCGTGTGTCCGACTTCTAGCGTCGTGCCAAATGCCGCACGCACTTGCGAAAAGCTCAGATGGAATGCATTTTCTCGACACCGGTTTTTCAAACGCGATTTTTGTGACGATTTCAACTGCACCGGTCGGCGTCACGTGTGTAAAAAAGAAATACAGTCGGATTAAAAGTGAATGTGTCGTGCTGGCCACAGACGGTCGGTCCTGACCAGAAGCTAAAAGGTTGTGGCCGGAATCCGACGGTGTCCTCCCGCCTCAGACCCGGACAAACCGGGTTCGGGTCGAGCAAAACGCACGTAATGCGTAATGAGTGCGCGGTGGCCGTGCGTTTTCTGGGATTGATTATTTTTCATGTCGCTCGGTTGCTGATGTTCTTTTCCTTGCTAACTCCGGGCGGTTGAAGGGGGTAAAACATGTCGGGAAAAATAAGATTGACCAATATGGAGTTGTAGGATGGCGGTGGTTGAAGAAACTCCAGTAACCATTTGGGATGGAATGAGGAACCAACCGTCGTCGATACGTAATACGGGTTAGCTGAAACGATTTGTTCAATGATTATTGGTAGCAATTATTTCGACCCTTAATTTATTTAAATCTTTATTAAGACTTAAAAGCATGCCAGTGAACCAACGTAAACCTCAATCATCAAATTTTCGATTCTCTTGGAAAACGTAAATGTCATATTCATAAAATATGGTAAATTTTCATAATTTCAGAGCGTTTTGGTCTATAACTGTGTTTAAGTTTAATGTTGAAAACATGTTGAAAAACATATACTTATAACGTGGTATAACGTTTACTTTCTGTTTCACCTGACAGTAGAAATTAGGAGCATAAAAAGCTCTCTTCGAACTTTGTCGTCAAGTAAAACAGACGTAACCCTTTTCATCAACTTTCAATTGTGTTTACTTTTGAACCAAAATACTTTGAAAAAAATAATTGTCTGACAAAAAATTTAACACATCTTGACATTTATAACATGACAGAGTTAAATTTTTTCTATCTTTTTGTCTTTGTATTCTAAGTATGAACAGTATAAATTATGAAAGAAATAAATCGATGTATATTAAAACATAGATTGTGTTTTAAATTGTTGTGTATTCTGACAATATAAATGCAATTCAGTAAAAGTTATTCAGATAATTTGTGTGCAGTTACTTGCTAAATTAGTTTAATACAATATACGATATACTTCCTACGTAAGTTTAAATCATAACGGAACTAAAATGAAAAGGATTTTCTTCAAAGTTATGCCTTTCTTGATGCACCATTTTGTAAATTATTTAGATTGAGTCCAACTCGTTCCTCAATGCTACTCTGTTCCATTACTTTGAAAGAAGCCCAATGTCCAAGATATAGGAAAACAATTGGCAACTCCCTTTGCCCCTAATCTAAAGCGTTCGATCTAACAAATTTTCCAACAAATTGCACCATCTCTTACTGCCAACCCTCGGACGCCCGACGTGATTGCAAATCAACGACTTCCTTCAAATCACTTTCATTTATTTGCCGTTGAGCAGTTTACGATATATTTCGATTTAGCTTTTCCCTTTTCTGGTCCATCGCTCACTCAGTGCAGCTCCCCTGTGCTCGCATTGCCCTAAGGTGCCGACGAAGGCGAAAGGGCCGAAACGCCAGGAGTACGCAATGCTCCCAGGCGCAGCTGTTCCGTGCGCGAGTCGACAACCGTCAGGTCAACCGGAGAGGTTAATGTTTGTCGGCGCAATGCCCGCCTCCTTTCCACCGGAGCCGTTTCACACACTATCAACACCGCGTGCAACCGCAGCCCAATCATTATCCATCAGCCCACCCCACTCCACCCCTCTGCCTGGGCGTCCTTTGGCCTTCAACCTCGCGAGATCGCGCACCGGAGATGTCGAATAAAGTCGCGAGGCGTTGAGCCGTCCGTTTGGCGAGTGTGCAGATTACGGCGTTCTAAGCGAGTCCGCTGTCTTTATGCGTTTGTCGCCCCCTTACACTCCCCGCCCCCCTCCCCCTCTCCACGCTCTCCCACCGGTTCGGATCGATTGACGGAACAGACAGCTTACCGCCTGGACTGCCGCTTCGGGTGGCGCTGGGCGCTGTCGTCCCGGGCGTCGCAGGAGATCGCGACAGGTTTAGGCCGAGCTTTCTGTCGGCTCAGCCCAGCCCTCAATCCCCCACCCCACACCACCCCACGGTTTGTAGATCTCAGTGAAGTTTGCCGACGATAAACCGTCGCGCCCTCCGTCGGTTTTCCCCCCAACCCAATTCGTTCCCTTCGTTTCTTCTTCGATTATGCAACGCACACTTGCAGTAACTTGCGTAGAGCTGCGTGTCACACCGGAATGGCAAGCGGCCGACGCCGACGACGACGTGACAGCGCAGAAAAGTGCCATTTGCGCCGGGCGAACTCGCGGAATCCGAGGACCCTCGGAGCGGCGCGCACGGAAAGCTCTATTTGTTGTCAATAACAAATGGAGTGTGTGTACGTTTGGCCGCGTCGGGTGACAGCATTGATTAGCTGCCTTTTATTTATTTATTTTTTGTTGTTCCATGCCTCTACTGACCCCTTCCCTGTGGAAGGGGTTATTGTACTGCCAATGGGCGCAATGAAAGCGAAAGCTCTTCAAGAAGGTTGTCTAAATGCTTCATATATCTCCTCCAATAGATGCAACGAACCTCAAACGCACGATCTGAAGCTGAGCTTAAGACTTCTCTAAGCCGGTAAATTATTCGATGGGCACAGCAAGTTCTCCGCTCCGTATGGTCCACTTCTTCGCTCGTGGATTAGCGCCAATTCCGTCAGCATTTTAGGAAGAAAAAGAGAGCTGGGCGATCGACTTTTCTCTAATCCGGCCCATTTGAAGCGTTTGATTTTCAACTGGTCAGCGTTACCTGCCCGACGAGAAGTCACCTTTGAGGCGTAAAGGGAAGGGTTGCATTTCCAGGTTGACCCGATTATTCAACGCACGTGTTGAGCGTGTGAAACACGGAGGGCGCCCCCGGTTCAAAAGGCGTGCATAATCTGTTCGCCAATTTATGGCATCGTAAAATATACATTTATCACCACAGAGTGCACCGGTGCGTGCAGCAAGTGCAGCCCCGAAGTAAGTTGTATGGGCACGGATATACAGAGCGCCGTTAAGGTACCACCCCGGGAACCAGGAGAGCAACGGTCGGTTGACGCGTACCGGTTTGAATTATATTTTTTCCTGCAAAACAAACCCACTTCGCCGACCGAACGACTGCAGATCGTAAAATTCAATTATGTCGAGAACTGTTTTAAGTAATTGCAAACGAAAAGCAAACCAAATGGGCCGTTGCGAAACGAAGAGAAAACGCACCGAGCCTTTGAAAAAAGACACCCGGTTTGTTTCAATAGTATTCGACCCTTTCAATAGGCAAGAAAGTGGTACAGATTAAGGGTACGGATCAAAGGGTTGAGCGAATGTCTAGTCGAGAATCTAATTCCACCGGGGTGATGTTTTTTTTTTTGCGTAAAAACGCACCGAAAACGAGCTTTCTCTCGCCAAGGCCTTGCAAGGGTGGATTCCTTCGTAATGCCGTAAAGTTCGCTAAACGATGAACCTCATTAGGCCGGGTACATTTTTCACTAATTGAAAACACACCGGCATATTTAAGCACAGGTGGCTCCGCGAGGTTTCAAAAATATAATGAAGAAAAAATTCACCTAGCACGGTGCCTAATTACATAACCCATTCCGAGGCGCATCAGCATAAAAAACATTCGAAAGGTTAAGACGTAAACTTTCGTACTGGGTTCACTCGGTAGCGTGGCTTTTACTCTTCATTTCAGGGTGGTCTTTGAACATTCACTCTAAAATGAGCCTGAAAGCCGCACGGGGATTTTTTTCCAGCCTCTTCGTTTGATTATTTTAACCAACCGGTGAGTAATTCCGGTGAACGGGACGGAGATGCATTTTCG